>CAEGAE010010696.1:0-40133 GCA_903067095.1 Girardinus metallicus
ATGTCAACTTTGTATTAAAAGTGTCATGATTTACCGAATGACACTTTATGACAACAGTCATAAATATTCATGAAGACTTACTCATGTTTGTTACAGGTGTTATGTCACGTTTATGACGGTGTCATGACAGTCTTTTTCACAACCAGTCAAATAAAGTGTTACCCTCTTTACATTGTGCCATCTCTGGCACAATACCTTTGGCCTACATGATACCAAAATAGGGACTTTTTTATCCTGTATTATACATGCGGTGTGCAGAAGTGCCAGTTGTCTGCCTGGGAAAGCTCAGCTGTCACTCGGATCACTATTGGTTCAGAGACAGAGAGCAGGTAGTTGGGACAGATACTCAGGGATTCACATAGCTTTCAGCTGATCCATTAGGACATTCTACAGTCCCGACATGGCCCAATGCCAAACATCCGGCTATCGCAGAATTCAGACCAGCATGACGGTTCGCTCACTGCTCCGTACTATGTGTTCCACAAAAGTGTCTTTTCACGTATAGATTGTTTGCATGCATAAAAACATGCAATCACGAGGTGGCGTGTGTGAGTGTATGTAAGCAAGAGTGTATGAAAAAGTGTAAATGAGATCGCTTGGTACTATCAAAGTGCAGCAGGACTATGACACTGTTATAAATAGAAGGGAGGAAGTAAGGAAGGTTAAATCTCTGACACTAAATGAGTGGAGCGAAGCCATCTGAACCGCTACATGTCCGATTCGACCTACTTCACAGAATGCAATTCTGCTCTGCACTACGACTATACATTGGCACCATAAAAGCAAAGCAGTTTTTTGTTTTAGTTGTATAGTTCTCCCCTCTATTACAGAGGTTTAATTTGAAGTCACGATTGCTGCCCTGCATGGCGTGGAAAGAGCTTATTAACAGTTATGGTTAAATTATCTCTCCATGAGCCAATGAGAAGCCAATCAGTGTTTTCTTTTCGTTTCTTTTTTTTTTTCTACCCACAGGAATAGTGCTTTACTAAGCAGTGGAAGTTGTTTCATGTACTGAATCCAGCGCTTTTTTCACAGTGCTTCAGTAAAAGCTAAACATGCAAAAGCTGAACTCTCAAAAATCCCCTTCATGTTTGTGATCCAAACATTGAAACCCTGCGGCAGAGCTGTTCCCAGCTGTCCAAGCACAACCTAGCTGCTCAATCATTCACTGTCTGCACTCTGACCACTGATCAACCTGGCATGACTTTGAACCCTGACTTTCGCCAGCTGCCAGTGGCGCCCATCTTCGAAGAAGGGACACACGGGACACCGGGACTCATTGCCAATGTGGTACGGTGTCAACTCTGTGCTGGCTTTACAGTTTTTAGGATTCAAAGGGAATCTGCCAGGGCCCCCTCCATCTTTATTACTAAACAAACAGGACAGGCTAAGGGCTGATCACATCCAGTCATCCAAGATGAAAAGCCCTCCTGGGAAGCAGTCACCATTACGCTGCTTGTTGTCCAGCCGTTTACTGTTTCCATATCAGCTTACAGGTTTGATCTGAGCTATTTTGTTTATTGCCGCCAGCCGCCTGCTTGCTTGAGGACTCAGCTAAAAGTGCAGGGAATAAAGCTGGGTCTTGACTTTCACAGGACCCAGAGATGCTGCTCAAGCACAACAAGGTCACATTAATTGGAGAAGGAAGTGCTGAAGATGTCTTCGGGAAGGAGCGCTGGGGTTTGAGAGTGACAGCAAAGTGAGGCAGATCCTGTTTCTGCTCTGGTCCCCCTGTTCTAATCCAGCCTGGTATGTGTTGAGATCACAGCAGGTCCCTTTCACTGCAGCCATCCGGTGACTCTGAAGTGGGACCCGTTAAGTCTGTGCTTCCTCTGCTGCTGCACTTTCAGAGGAAAGCACCAGAAGGGCAGACTGTGGCAGGGCCACTCAGGGAGCAAAGTTTGATAAAAGAAACTTTAAGTGAAGTGAACCAACAGGAACATTCCCACTGGTCCTTTCAGATGTTGACCCCCAGCAAAAACAATGTGCAGGACAGCTGTGTGTTTCCCTTGATGTATTTATGTCAGCCGCTTTCATAAATGCGCTGTGGCACACAGACATGTTCACACCCAGGCAGAAGGTCCAGAGCGTACGCCCATAGTGGCACTCGCCACAAGCATATGGATACACGCATGCATACACACAGAGAGAGAGAGAGAAAGAGAGAGAGAGAGGAAAAGAGAGAGAGAGAGAAGGTGAGAGAGAGAGAGATCGTGCTCCTAGTCAGTAATACCCCATGGATATTATGTCTCTCTCAGTAGAGTGGACAGTTGATCACAAGAACTTGAGCACACAGTTACTTTGATGTAAACCAGATAGTGCAGTCACCTTGAAAATGGTTTAAATAGTACAAACATAAAACTGAATATATATACAGATATATGTTGGGTCTTGATAAAAATTTCAAGTTAATTGCTGGGTCTATAATTAATTAATTGTTAGTTAATCTAATTTTAATTGACAACATTTCCAGTTTGAAAACCATGTTTACTGCTAGACTGATGAATAAATAGAGATGTAAGATTAACAAAAACACTACTTCTGAATCATTGCATCCAGAAAGCACATGTCGAAAAGTACTAGCATACCCATTCAGCATTTATGTGTTTCAAGTGTCTCTCCTGATCATTCGTGTAACTTCTTTGAAAAAATATTTTCCGAAAAATGTAGATTGTGGTTTGTTGATGGAACATGTTTTGCGTTGAGATGGTATTCTTGGCTTGAGTAGCTTCTGTAAAAGCCAACTCCTTTTTTCTGGAGTTCTAGAGTCGACAGTGTAATACTGCAGGTAAAAAAGCGTGAGACAAATGAATGTCTGAGTGTAACAAGGCTTTTACATGGCAAAGGTTAAAAGTTCACATTTTAAGTGGGACCACCTATGTTAAAATGTGTAAACTCCTGGAGCTGACAGGTCGGCTTAATCCCCAACAGACTGATGAGAGTTAAACAGTTTCAGGCCGGAGAAAATGTAAATTAAGAACAGGATTTGACATTAACCTGTATTTTTATTTAACCTCTGTTGAGTTTCTTCACTCTTCGTTCAATCCAACATGCAAACTGAACAAAAACGCTTAGGTTACTCTTCAAATGAAAACATAGATGGGTCAAATAAACCACGAGCTTTGAACTTTGTCTCACTAATAACAGTTTACAGGTAGCTTACAATAGCTAACAAAACAAATCTCCAAAGATACAATTAGATAAAAATCCAAGCTAATCTAATCTATTCATTTGATAACAAAAGTCTTAGAACGTGGGCCTGTAGTGTGATTTACCTCAAGGTTAAACTGATTAGTGAAAGCTACTGCTTCCATGATGCAATGTTGAATACCATCCAAAGTGATGTTGGATCTCACCAGAAATAGCAAATTTGTGATTCCTCTTTCAGATAAATAGAACAAGAAATCAACAGAGGTTCAGAGAACAATTTCAGGTCAGTTTTACATGGAATAAAGATGAACGGTAGATAAAAAGTAAATAATGCCAAACGCGTAGGTGAGGTTGAGCTGGTGATTGTTTTTGGTCCCAAGCCAAGTCACCCCACACAAGGGCGGTGAGTCATGTTGGGTTCAAAGAAAATTTAAAGCTGTTCCCACTGCTTGCTTTGAGTTTACCTGATAGCAAGAGGAGCTGCAGACATGTGCTTGAGTTCATAGTTCAAAGTTCAGCCATATCATGTTTGAATGACTCTGGCCCACTTATTGTCCAACCTTGTACAGTGTATAAAGCCAACATTAACAAAAGTCAAGTCAGTGGAACCACCTGAAACTCTAAATTTAAATGCATTTGTGATCAGTTCAGGCTAAAAAAAAAATGCTTAATCACCAGCGCTTTGATCCAAGATCTGCATTCTTTGAAGTGTGTGTGGCAACGCGACACCATTAACTTTATAATGATTCTAAAAAGATAATCAGTTCTCGTATCACACATTACAGAGATTAGAAGAATCTTTATCAGTTTAAGGGAGAGTCCGAGAACCTTACAGCTGTCTTTTTGACCTGTGACGGGCAATCTCACCGCAGGTTAGGATGCTCACTAGGTTCATGTTACTTACTTTTGGCATGTACGACACTGCTGACACACAGAAGCAGCTGAAAACACTATGGACAAACCACATGAATGAGTGGGGCAGAAACGTATAGCTGCACAGCTAAACAAAGACTTTACATTGGGTTCAGATCATTCCCCATTTTTGTTGGAATCTTATGTATATCTACATGGCAAATAATTTACTAGAAGGTGTGGTAGGCTAAAAGAAAACCAGATGTCATGCCATGTATGTTGCTTGTATTGCTGAATGATTATTTGCAAGGAGCATGTTCAAAAATAATGTTTGATTGATTGAATTTCAGAGCTAGAATCAGCTTTACTTGCCAAGCCTGCGAACACAAACAACACATTTGTCTTTGGTTTCTCTTTTATCTCATTAAAGGCGTTTAAAATGTAAACATGTATTAAAGTTAAAATAAAAACTAAAAAAGATTTAGTCTGTCTTGTAAATATGTAAATATGAACAGCGTTTTTACAAAAGAGGAAGACAAGGCTTAAATAGTGCAACATAGATGGCATTGATCTGGACGTTTTGCGTGCTCATCAGAGAGACAGCCTGGGAGAAGAAACTGTGCCTGTGGTTTTTGCAGTCAACTCTGTAGTGCCATCCTGAACATAAAAGTCTTAATAGTTTGTGTCCAGGATGTGTGGGTTCTGTAGAGATTTTAGCAGCCCTGACCTTAGAGTTGTATAAATCCTGGATGGAGGGAAGGTCACCTCCGACAGTTCGCTCTGTATACTTAATTGTTTGTTGCAGTCTGGTCCTGTCACGTTTTGGGCAAACACAGGACAGACTGAATCGAATTGCCACAGGAAATACAGACTCTGCCAAGAACAGTTGCTTCCTGGGAACCTAATGTGATCCACAGTAGACACAGTGAGGAAATGAATGAGGAGGGTGTTCTTCAGTCATCCACCTTCATTTCCATTCTCTAACAGGTAAAGCTCCGGGTGGTTTTGACAGCAGCAGCAGACCAACGGATCCACTTCCTGACTCATTTCTGTTCTTGAGCAGTCAAATAACAGTGGTGTTGTCTGCAAACGTCTGCGGTTTCACAGACGAGTCTGCTGAGCTTTAGTCATTTGTGTAGAGAGAGAAGTGGAGTGGAGAAAGGACACACCCTTGCACATGAACCATCAGCCTGTGTGGATGGTCCATGTGCAGGAGAAGATGCTCCCCAACATCACCTGTTGCTACCGGTCACTGAAGATTTTACCTAATATTTACAGAGTCAGTTATCCAGCTCATACTGGCAGCCACAGCTGCTAATATTTTACCGTAAATTAGATTTTTTTTTTTTTTGTGCTTTTTTTTACACAGTGTGGCTGAACGTAATATTGAGGTTTGTTCTGCATGTCACCACTAAGTGGTGACATGCAGAATTGATGGGCAGCTTAGTGGTGGCGATGTGCAACGCTGGAGTTTGCTAGACAACTCTCTGCCGCTCAGGTGCAAGAACCGTTTGAGGCAGATTTAATGAACCTCATGTTGAGCAACATATCAAGACTGTCCTGCAGAAATTGAACAGATATATATCTGGTTGCTATGAATAATTCCTTTAATTGCAGAGGAGATAAGAGACCAGGAACTGCAACAGCCAACACAGTCCCAGATTTTAAGAAAATCACTGGTGAATGAGTTAAGTGGGTCATAATCACCATATGATAAACCACTCTGACTTTCCAAGCATATCCATGAAATATATTTCATTAACTTGAATACAGCTATGAGATTGTGGCTAGTTATCAGCAAATGGCTATTTTTTACAAGACTCGGATTGTTCTCAGTTTTTTCTTGAAGAAAAGGTCACTGAATGCAAAAATTGCTGTAAAAGTTAAAGATTGTGGCTTTTGTGTGTTAATTTCTCACTGGGTCACACAGTCAGTAAGTTATTCAGCTCCTACTGACATTTAAGTCACATTCTTTCAGAGTTGTTTTTCCGCTTTGAAAAATACTGTTTTCAAGAACACAAGGGTGCAAAGGGGCAAAGCTTTGGAAAGAGATAACGATCGCATTTCCAATATGTTTCTCCAGAGAACAGAAGAACTCTGGTACCTGTTGCATGTGCAAGACAGAGAGGTGTCAAAACTGAAACATGACCAGCTCATCTGACAAAGGGGGGAGCCACTGTGAGGGATCGGTTAGAAGAAAGAAAGGCCCGAGTCCCCCCACAGCAGATGGGAGCTTTATCGTTATCGCCGCGGGGAGAAAGGGGGCCAAAAGAAGAGACCAGAGACCACAAAAAAGGTTCAAGACATGGCTGGACTGTGACACATGTCCTACAGTGGAGGGGTATTTTGCTCACCTAAGCCTTTGGTGTGTCATCATGTTACCCTGCCCTGTCAGGCGCCTCCACCCTGTCCGCCTGCACCGTATTGTTCTGGACAACAGAATAAAGGAGAAAAGATAATGAAAAAAGACAGCCGGCTAGGCAGTGGGAGTGAGACACATTTTAGTCTATTGTTACTCCTGTATTTTTTTCTAACACTACTAAAGTGAGGGATAAATCTGATCAAAGCGTAGTATTTGATTGCTTTGTTGTATTCTGAGTTATGAATTATGGCTGTGCTAGGATGACATGTAGGAGTTAAAAAGCTTCTAAAGATGTAGAGGCTTAATAACAGTAACCTCATATGGCAGAGCTCTTGAAAAGACACACCTGAGGATCATTCAGTGAATATCACAGCTGTGTTATATTTTTATTATCATCTGATGTGCAGACAGTGACAAATTTATTGGCACCCCTGGTAAAAATAAGTAACCCCTCAGTGTCTGAATGCATGCATGATTACATAAAAAGTAGAGATTATTAACTGGAATACAACACAAGATGATAGCAAGTATTTAGTATGGTAATTTGCACAATTAGGCATGTTAGGGCATAAATCATCTCAAGAAGTGTAAAGTTCATGCTTTCAGAGGTGAAGCGAGCCTTTGCAAGAAGGCAAAGCATCAACTGTTTCAGAGAAATTCAAGATTTAATTTGAGTTGAACTAATGAGTGTGGAAAAAAAATCACAATTTAAAAAAAAAATTGTTTTGATCAAAATCATCATTGCCATATTTATTGGCCCCCGTTGACCATATTTGGCACTACACCACAGCACTTAATCTTTTAGCATTTCATTAGAGAGGGCTATTCCATCATTCTTCTTTGCACAGTGTCTCTGCAAGTCTAGTGAAGTTGATTTAGTTTCTGGAGAATTGATTCTCTGTTGATTATGCCACATGTTTTTAATCATTATCAATGTTCAGCTTTCTGGTAATCCACCAGATTGTCATTATAACGTCTGTTGGCCACGGTTTCTATGGCCATTGGTGGAGAAAACAATCCATTGCATAACTCATCTGCCGCTGTACTTTACACTAGAGATTAGGTGCTAAACTTATGTTTATTTTGAAAAAAATTCTAAGCATACCTGCATTTCTGCCTCTGTTAACAATTTTCAGTTATGGTTATTTTCTTTGCTAATTAAATACATAAAAATTGTAGATTTGTCTTAATTTCTTGTAGAATTACAACTTTTTAAAGATATTCCAACAAATTTATCTACACTGTACGTTACCACATGGCTCATTTAAAAACCCACAAACTCCTTGAGATTAGTTTTAACCCCAAAATAAACAATAGCTAATTCCAGTTTCAACATGTTCATTTCTCTTTGCACTGATGTAAGGCAAAGCTTTGCTGGCACTGTTGAGTTTCCATCTGCAGAATTAAGAACAGATCAAACAGCAGAGGTAAAACATAAAGCAGTTGATCATAGAGGATGCAGTATAAATAAAACTAATCATAAGCATGATGGATGTAATCTTCAAAGTGAGGCATGTGCTTCGTCTTTGAGTCTCATGGTGTTTTGACTGAGCTATCTGTGACATACACAAACTGTGTAATAAACACAGATATTAAACCAGGTCTTACAAACACAAAACTCTGGGTGCTCTGAAATGAGTAACACAGCCACCGAGACCTCCATGTAAAAACAAATGTAACAGACACGACATGTAGATACACACACATACATGCCGTGTTTATATATCTGAGAGTCCCGGGACCTCTAGGTTTTTTACAGGAAGCATGAAGAGAAGAGGTTTATGCAATCCTCCTGGAGGTGCTGCGAGATCAAGAACAGTCTACCTGCAGGTGGTAAAGCTAAGCTTTCAGGGGTGAGAGGTTGCAGACACTGGTGTGGTCACACACGTGTCAGAACACTATTTCACTATTTACAGCTGGAGAGGCCCACCTCAGACCACCTACAAGACCTCCTTCGCTGCCACGCTGTATACACAGCTCTTTGCCTCAGGATCCACTAGGCGGGAGTGAAAACTCAAAAACAGCCTCTGTTCATCCTGACATCCTCTAGATCGTGTCAAAAGCGTGCTGTGACTGTCACCGTGTGTCCGTGGGTGCCATGGACTCTGATTGATTATGATGCAGAAAGAATTTAGAAATCTGAGTCAATGGTTGTTTCAGAAGCGGAGGTGGTCTCTTCGTGTAGCTCCAATGAAACCTGCGGCTGAGCCTTTGGGCTCCTCAGTTTCAGCTGAATGTTGAAAGTTGAGTTCAGTAGGGTGGCTAACATTATTGGCATGCATATCAGCTTCGACCAATAAGAACTACATGCTAAATCTATTAGTCAAATATCTAAAATAGATCTGTATATGCAACACGAGAGCATCACCCCCTCATTGCATTGCTATGAATATCTTTTCATCCTTGATCTGGAAGCGGTGAACATACATGAATATGCTCCTCCAAATCCTGCTACCTCCCAGTCTGGAGAATATACATACTCCGAATTAGCCAGAGGCTGCAGCTAAATGCATGACAGATGACATACAAACTATTGTTGTGCCAATAAAATCAAAGGATGGCCAAATTTGGAATTGTTCACTAAGAGTTCTAGCATTTACTGCAGGTGTATAGTAAAATCCAGAATATATTACAGAAATAAATTCTTGAATCATATCTTTAGTGCTAACATTCATATTAATGTTTTTCTTTATCTCATTCATTTTACTTTCATATATTTTATTTATATTTTTTTTTTACCCTAAAAAATTGGCTGTTTAACATTTTCTTTCTAGCCTTTCTACAATTCATGCCAAGCATTTTTATTGTTTTCCCCATTTATTTTAATTTATTCATTCGTTTGAAATAATTTACTTTGGTAGTAATTACATTCCGAATTTATCTAATCATCAACATTTTGTGTGCATTTTTAAAAAGCTAAAAAAAAAAAAAAGGTCAACAATTTACAATAGGCACCAAATGACTACACCAGACAAAGAAAGCAGAAATAAAATATAATGTCTCCCTCTGGTGGTTATATACAAAGGTAAGCTTGTTTTACCTTACACAAAGCAAAATGTAAAGATTTTGTAGAGATAATCAAGTGCACCCTAGGTCTATGTTTTAGACTATTTCAGTAAATATTTAATGTAATGGAGCATAAATGCTACGGCTGATTTTGCTTTCCACGACAAACAAGAAAAATTTCAGCCCAATATTGTAAAATGATTATTAATATTCGCTGAGATAATGCTAAATCTATTTATTTATTTGAGGCATATTTATATTTTTTTGCACTAAGTCCTACAAAAATAAGTGTAGAGAAAAAGCTTATAAGACTGCTTATTCAAGCTGGACTAGTATCAACACAGGATACCCTCCAACCACTTGTACATTAATATTTTTAAGACAATGTCTTTAACAGTAAGTACATCAATTTCCATTCCAGTCAGAGTATAGGTTTAAAGTCAGTCCACTTCTCATTAGTGGTGAAAACAATAATTCAATATAATTTCTCAGTTTCTTCTGGCTTTTCAGTAGTTTCATCAATACAAATTGTTTAGCATGAAAGTTAGTTTTCAGCTCCTGAAAATTGGCAATAACATGTACTGCTTATTTTACTGTGGGTTATTTATTTATTTTACATTTTTTGCATTATTTAATTTTGAATTAATGTTATTTTATGAACACTTTGCTTGACAATACACTGATAAGATAGCAATGTGTATTAATGACCACATGTAGCATCTGTTACTTAAGCTGCCAGTTTTCTCCTTCCTTAGCTCTGAACATTTGTTCAGCATTTTTCTCTGACAACATTTTTCTCATTTTGCTAAGTCTGGTCTGTTTTTGTCCCCTTTCTTATCTCTACATTGCAAGAAAATGAAACAACTCTGAATTAAAACTGCATGATCCAATCCACCTTTTGCAACTCCAGGAAGAGAATATTCATCAGAGGGTGTAGGAGAAAGTTCACCAAAGCTGGCGTAAAGTGACATGAGTGTATTCTGAAGAATAGAATACAAAGAAACACATCCGAAAAGTGGAATAGAGTTATTATTATCTTAACTGAAATTATGAGCCCACCAGTTTGCAACCATCTTCTTCTAAAACTTCCATGTCAGCCATTTTTACTTTGCTTCTTGATCCCATTTGTATGAAAAGGTCCACGAATTCCTGCAGGTGAGAAGATGAGGCAGGTCAATTTCTTCTTATTTGTATTTAAGTCCTTCTAGCACATTGTAGGTAATTTGCTGTGAACTCTTTGACCTCCAAAATCCCTCCAAATAAACTAATTGAATCACATGATCTCACAACAAACAGCTCAGATATAAAAAGGACATGATGCAACTCCTTCATTGTTTCTTCATAATCCATGAAGGAGCAATGCATGACCTGCAGATGTGTGAGGTGCAGAAAGGGTCATGTTCGGTGTCTTGACTCATTACTGGAGCAAAGCTTGACAGACCATCATCACCTCACTGTTTTCAGTCACATATCCTGCAGCTATTAATAGTATAAATCCTCAACACATACTGGAATCCAATGGAAAAATATTTGCCTTTTAACAGATTTCTTCAGATCATCACACAACTTTTATATTAGACAAATGTGACAATGCAAAAGGCAGTTTTCCCACTTGTTCAAAATAACAATAATCTAAATAAATCTCAACCAATATATATATATAAAAAAAAATACTCCCTTACCAACTGGTTGTGCCCATAATTTTTTCCATTTTTCTGACTATGACTATGCCCCTGAATGACAGAAGCAGGAGCTATAATTCATGACTCTTCCTGTGAAGCTATCTCATGGTCTCTGATAGAGTTCACTGTGTCACTAAGGTTGGTCTATTAATAATCTCCTTTCCCCATCTAGTTGCTGTGCTATTAGCTCTGGCTAAATCTGTAGTAATCTATTCAAACAAGTCTGATGAAGCTCTCAGAAATAATGGGTGGTTGATCCACTCTGCCATTAGATAATAATTTTCACCAAATGGTGGCTCCAGATTCAGGGTTGACCTTTAAACCTGGCTTCATCTGCTTCCCTGATGGTGAACTGATGACATATTTAAGGGACACTGAAATTAACATTCTGTGAAAGTAAGTTTTTATTTGTGATTTTTTTTTTCTTCTTTTAAACCCCTATTAGTGTGTTCAGTGTTCAGAACGCACTAATAGGAAATTCATGGAGGATTTTACTCCAGAATGTTAATCGAAGTCACTAATACAGATTTGGAAAAAGATCGAGAATTGTTGATTTTTATCTCCACAGGAATATTACATTTTGAGCTACCTACATATTTTGAGCTACCTACATATATAGTAGGAGCTTGGTAAATTTAGTCTTTTGTTTTTCAGAAGAAATTTATCATGGTAAAAAAGGCTGAAGGCACTGAGCCCCTTCTTCCAGACACAAAAGTAATTCTTAAAGGCCACAGGACCTTATGTGTACAACAAATCATCAAAAAAAAAAAAAAAATTTGCATGGGAGTATAGTCATCCTTAGGCTTTCCTTGTCCTGACCTAAATATAAAACAAAAGGTCTTTTAGTCCTTCAAGAAAGCAGCCTTTAGGACGAGTGATGTAGAAACTAAGAGGGTGGAAAAGCCTCACTTCTGACTGGTAACGTCTGTATGTGCCGCATATCAGCCTGGAAACATTTACTAGATTTCTGAAGAAAAAATAGTTCACATTTCTAATTTTAGAGCTATATCCTCAGAATACAAAAAAACTATTAAACCAATTTGATTCAGCTTAGAAAAAGTGAGATACCTTTAGACAATTTTAGTACCTGGTTGTGTTTGAGGAATAATACCTTCACTGTGCAAGAGAAAAGCTCTTTCATGTTGTTTGTCACTTAAACCTCAGGCAGACTCATTTTAGAGCAGAAGCTATTTCAAAACCTGTTTCTTGGCAGATGCATTTGTCCTTCTCAACACTTTAGTGAGAAGTGACAGAGGTGACTGACCACTTAGACAGTAATTGGACAGCTGATTATTGAGGATCGCCCGAGGAAAAACTAACAGGACTTTCCTCCAATCATTTAGTGCAAATAAAAATACTTATAGAGGACATGAAGAATTTCTCTTTGTCTTTATACAAAGGTCGGAAGCTACAAACGACTTAAAGGGACAAAATACATTCATTGTTTTCCTCTCATTTAGTGGAAGAAGCTGGAGTACCCTCAGAGAACTAATACTGATGTTATCTCATGTTTGGGGCTCTTCATTTTAATGTCGCCCTGGGCAACTCCCCATATGTCTCATATCAGAAACCACCACAGCTTGGATGTGTTATTGTGATGCTTTCAAGCCAAACGGCACTGAGGTAGTGACATCTTGATGGGGTTATGTTTCCCTGCCAGTGTTTCTGGTAAATTGTAGATATTTAAAGAAATGCCAAAGCAGAAAATTAATTTACACTTTTCCTCAAATCAAAAGTTAAATCTGGGACAGCTGAGTTTTCCAGCAAAGCAAACAAGCATCCAAACTGATTTTGAAAGTGGTGAAGAAGGCTTACAACAAGTTTTTGGAATAACCCCCAATACCAGTTCTACTAAAATAATATAAACTATGTAAAGAAGAATTTCCCAAGTAAGAAACTCTGTCAATTTTGTCAAGAATAGTTTTCAAATACCCTGCCAGAATGACACACTTGATAATCAAAAAAATAACTGCTCTCAGTTGAAGGTTTTCAAAATCACAGAAGACAGAGACACAACTGTACATACAGTGGGAAGAAGCTGGAATACCCACAGAGAAGCTCTAAAATCAATCCCATTATCTCAATGGCATGTAAATTGTACCTATTTGTGATAAAAAAAAACAAAAAAACAAGTATTGGTACGACAATCTCAATGATAAAAAGTACCAGGTATCTGACCTAATTTATGTGTGCATGAATGACAGAAATTGTTTCATTTTTACTGTGCTAAATTGACTAATTTGAGGAGGATTTCCAGCTGTATTTCCAGTTTTCTAAAAGCAACTGAAAAATTATAAAAACTCTAATGAGTTTTTTTTTTTGTTGTTGTTGTTATACTGAGCTGCTTCATTGGAATTGCAATAGAATGAATGTTCAAACCATCCTGCTTAACACAGCATGAATCATCTTATGTCACTTCAGACTGCAACGCGTCATGCAAAAAGTAAAGAAAGCTGTCTTTGTCTGAGCCAAATGCAGAAAACAGTAAAACTTTGTAAAAACGATACTCATAGTGAGTCAGCTGGTTATCACAGCTATAACCTTTTACTCAACCAGTTATTTGTCCGGAAAATAATTACAACAATGCAAGAAAATAATCAATAATGGGGCAAAAATGTTCCCAGAAACTGAAGGGATAAATAGTCTCTTTTTTCTGAAAGTAAAAAGAGACTACTGTCTCAAGTCTACTGGTTGGAAACCAGTGCATATTGATGGACCTGCTTCCCTTGGAAGTGCAGTGACCCACAAGTGTAAAGAATTATTCTCCTCATGCTGGAAGGTATCTACACAAAATCTTCCTGGAAAATGGAAATATTAAGGGCACAAGGAGGTGGTAAAGCTGCCTGCTCAGTTGTGCATGAGATGATAAACATTGGGAGGCTTTCATCTGAACACTTTTCTCAGAAATCTTCTCACACATGGCTAAGCAGTGAACAAGTATGATACTTTCATACTTGGCTAGATTTTTTTCCCCCCGTAAACCACGAGACTTCTTTCTATGAGCCTCAGCTCACGCTACAGGGGGTTGTTACAACTGGCTTATGGCACTTTCACACCTCCTGTCCAAATGTCCTCTCTGATGCATGAATATAGACATCCCACTCATATTTTGTGTTTGGTGAAAAATAATCAATGTCCACAAAACATAACCTAGGACTCTAAGTGGCATTTTAATGCAAATGCCATTAAAGGTTCTGCTTCTCAAACAAAACGGGTTAGATTTTGCTGTTGATACCTGCCTCTCCACACAGGGAGAAACAAACAAACAAAAAAAAAAAGCAATCCTCATTCATGCATACAACACACATGAGCTGGATCGATTTATTGTGCCATGAGAGATATGTGCGTGATGAGGAGCTTTCAGGGGGATGGGCCAGAGTGCTGCTTGTGGCTTTCAGGCTCTGTCTGGACATTCTTGCTTTTGTGGAGCACTCATGGCAGCGCATGAAGCATGTAAAGCGCTGGCTTTTGGAGTTTAGAGATTAGAGAATTAGATAGACTAACTGATTAACCTGCAGGATTTTTCATCTACTGCACAGCTTCTATGTTTCTTGTCTTCTGCCTCAAAACAGAAAAGAAGAAGGAAAATAAGTTCTAATTTCAGCAAAAAGGTATGGTCAAATTTTAATTTATTACTTAGGTATTAATGTCAAACAAATATAAATGTTAATTTAAGCTTAATTTCGGCCTAAATTTAAACCTTGTTTTAAATATTGCCTTTTGTTGTGAGTCACAAGACTTGCAGATTACTTGCATTCAAAAGCAATTGTAGCAAACTTTCTCACAAAGTATTTAATGCTGTAAGGAAGAAGCAGTGACTATTTTCTACTACACTTAAGTTCTCTATCCATTGCAAATCATTCTTTAAAATCACAGCAAAACACAACTGATTGATCCTCTAAAAATAACTGAATAAATATGACTGGGAAATGAGTGTGCATATTGTAGATAACATCACATGTAGGCTTGATTCCTAGAAATGTTTTTCAAGTGAAACAGTAAAACAACTTCTTGATTTCTAACAGGAGCACTTGAGGATAGTTGCTTAGGTCTTCATTGGTGAAAGGGTCTAAAATGTTCACTTACAGGACTAACTACAAAAAATTTAATAATAACTGCAGACTTAAAAAATAATCCACCCAGACCAAGATAAATACGCACTAACTTAACACTGACTTGATCTGACACTACAAGGTTGGGAATTGGGTTTGAAACAACATTCTGAGTTGCGTTTTCAACCAGTAAAATTAGTAAAGTCAAATGACATGCTGCAGAATCAGATGTGCAGGAAGATGATGCTGGAGCATTGTTAATCTGATAGAGTATGTTATATAACTTCCTAAACCATTAAAATGTGAGGCCAGTCCACAGAATGATGGAATATAAAGCCAACAGGTTGTGGTTAAAAATAATAACCCATAATCTGGAGTAATACTTAAGCGAATATGAAGAATTTCTGTTTTTAGTTATGCACAAAAATTGATTAAAAAGAACTCCATAACTACATGACTGGTAAAAGTTTGTTGTTACCTTTTGCAAGCAAACTGTTTCTCTAGTGTAGGCTATAGACATCAACCAACATGAAGAAACACCAAAAAACACCCTGTTGCAATTTCTTATTCAGAAGAGTTCAGGCCTCTTCAGGCCATTTCAAAATGATTTCAAAATGAAAGTCTGTGAAGATTGGGGAAGCTTTTTCTCTCCTCACTATAACAAGAAACGGTAACAGCAAAAAACTCCTTGTGATGTAATTACTCAGAAACAAAAACTTGGTAAGGTATTTATCAGATGCTAAGTTCTGGCATATCAGCCATTGAGTACAGACATATTTTCTGGCAGTACTTACTTTGTAAACCACACAGGAGGCTCCCTCTTCTGTTGAACAGACACACAAATGGTAGTAGAACGCTACTTTGGGCAAAAGTGACTGAAAGCGTTACATAGTTATTAATTTCACCTCATGACATAATGTACACATGCAGCATAACAAAAGTGTGTACATCCTTCACATTTTTGAAAATATTTTAATTCATCGTGGCCTTCCTGTGCAACTCCACTCGAAAAAAAAATCTCACTTACAATCTGGACTTTTTCCCCTTGGCTTGATATTTGACTGGACCAATCAGCGGACAGAAGGAGAAGTTGTAAACAATGATGTTGATTTTCTGTGCTGTTTTAGAACTGTATCCAGCCTGTAGTTTTAACGATGGCAGCAGAGAAATTAAACAAAGCCATTCCGTCCATGTTCGTGTAAAATATTAAATTTACATGAACAGCCTCCTAGTTCAAGTCAGCTCTTCTCTCTTCTCAGTGCAGGATGGTTGTTTACAACGCAGACAATTTCTAGTAAGCCTTCGTAGAGTCAAACTGGCACATTACATGCATCACTGACAAACGTTAGCGATTGAGTAAAATTTAAAACTTCAACAAAGTCCACGAGTCTGGGCTCTTGGCTCTTCACTAGCCAAGAGCCCAGACCTTCTGTATGAAGTAAATAGCATAGGACAAAGGCTGGTTTTCACAAAGATACTGAAGATATGAAGATAAGCATTGTATTAAATACTTCACATTTAATACAATGTGAAGTATAGTCACAGCTTGTATAACCATGTAATTTTGCTCTCCTCTCAAAACACATAGCTATTAATGTCTACATTAATAGCTGACTACCCTGACTACAGATATGTTGGATGTTTGGCAATGCCCCACAGATGTTCATTAGGGTTCAGGTCTGCAGACATGCTTAGTCAGTCCAGCACTTGTACCCTCAGTTACTTTAGGAAAGCAGTGGCCATCTTGGAGGTGTGATAGTTATCATGTTGGAATACAGAGAGAATGATGTTTGACTTCAAGATGTCACAGTGTAAGTTGGAAATCATAGTTCCCTTAATTAACTTTACCTCCCAGTGGCTGGCATCACCATGACACTCCCACCATCGTGCTTGGATGCAGGCAGGACACACTGGTCTTTGTTTTTCTCACCATGTTGCCACCACTCATGTTTGACATCATCTGGACCAGAAAGGTTTATCTTAGTTTTGTCAGACTACAAAACATGGTTTCAAGAATCTATGCCTTTTTGTCTGATTATCTTCAACAAACTGTTTGCAGGCTTTCTTGTGCATCTTCTTCAGAAGACCCTGTCAACAAGCATCTAGAGCAATTTGATGCAATGTGAGATGAATGGTCTGAGCACTAACAGGCAAACACACCATGCAGTACTCGCGTCTATTTTCAAAAGACAACCTCTCAATATGACGCTGAGCACGTGCGCCCAACTTCTTTGATCAACCACGGCAAAACCTGTTCTGATGGGAACCTCTTCCGTTAAACCACTGGAAGGTTTAGCTCAGGTTCAGCATGATGGCAATCTCCTCAAAGCCTGGCCATCTTTTTGTAAAGCAACAATTGCTTTTTTTTTTTCAGATCCTCAGAGAGTTCTTTGCCATGAGGTGCAATGTTGAACTTCCAGTGACCAGTATGAGAGAGTGTGAGAGCAATAACACAAAATTTAGCACACCTGATCCCTATTCACACCTGAGACCTTGTAACACTAACAAGTCACACAGCACTGGAGAGGGAGAATGACTATTTGGACACAATTCACAAATTTTCACTTAGGAGGGGAGCTCACTATTCTTGCCTGCAGTTTAGACATTAATGGCTGTGCGTAGAGTTATTTGGAGAAAGCAGCAAATTCACACAGTCATAAAAGCCTGAAACTAGGCATTTCACATTACATTCAGTTGCCATATTCAGTGTTATCCTTTTTGTGAGATTCTGCATCTGAATGTAGCTTATTAATCATAAAAGATGGGGAAAACTGTGCTCCACTTTTGCAATGTGACATTAACCAGATAGGTATTGGATTTGTGAGGAAGTAAGAGTTGAGTGTGACTACCTCTGACAGAGAAGAGTTCAATGAGCACAGCAAGAAACACTGTGTGAATCTCAAACAGGTCCATGTGCACTGTGCAAGAATACAAGGTCTTTGCAAAGAAATTACTTCTCTACACTTATTTTCACCTTTACCAGATTACAACACCATTATTTCCGGACTGCAAACCGCCACTGTTTGAAATATAAATGTATCAGTAACACATTAAACCTATCTTTTAATTATTATTTTTTTTATTATTATTATTGATTCGTCATCATGAAGAAAAGTCACAGACATTAGCCAGTAGTTTTAAAATCCGCTTGCAAATTCTCGATACCCATCATCTCAGTAATAATGAGGGTGCATCTCTTTTCTGACCATAAAATCACCTCTCTTCAACCTTTATGGTGATTATTGCTCACTCGCCCCATTTAACAGTCTGCAAGCGTTATTAATTGATATTAAAATTTTGACTGTCATAATCCCCTAGATTAAATAACCTATAACACCTGTATTTAATTGCCACCACACCTCCTCACACGCAGACATAATCTATCATAGTATGTCAAATCCTTTGAGGTGAAAGTCCTGCATCAATTTTAAAATGTACTTTGCTCATAACAACCCAGTTTTAAGAGCTGAGTTTGCATCTGTTTTGGATCTGAGGTTTATGTGATGCAGATGCTTGAATTTTACACTTTTACTCTCACATAATCAATGACATCCTATATTGATGTTTAACAGCCGCAATATTTTCCATATCAACAAACAAATCTATGTGGTAGCACAGTGACAGATTATCTAAACTGAGTTTACCGAATTAGAAAAAAATGAGAGATAGCAGAACATTTTCATTTACTTTTTTAATGAAAATTGATGAATGGGATTAATATGCGCTGCTGACAGATTTCATATAAAACAGGATTATCATTTGCTGCAGGAAAAATGTTAGACATGATTTAGCTTTATCAAACTG
This sequence comes from Girardinus metallicus, assembly GCA_903067095.1. Taxonomy (NCBI): domain Eukaryota; kingdom Metazoa; phylum Chordata; class Actinopteri; order Cyprinodontiformes; family Poeciliidae; genus Girardinus; species Girardinus metallicus. Next base: position 18,909 of record CAEGAE010010696.1, read on the forward strand.
TGTGGCAATTTTTCTGTTTCGAAGTCATTCGCTTGATTTAGATGCATTCTAGGAATAACTGTGATGCTGAAAAGTAAAAACCTTGCTTCATTTTTAGCTTTCTAGCAGCAACTGGAAGGTTGTCAGTCAAAACAGATTCATATTTAGAACTGTTCATAATTTAATCCCCAAAAATAACCTGGTTGCGTGTCATGAAAAATAAGCCCAGAGTATGATACTCCCACCACCATGTTTCACTCTGGGTGTGGTGCTTCTTTGGTAATATCTATTGTTGTTTTCAGTGTCAAACTTTTTGGAAATGTGTCCCACGAATGGATTTTTGGTTTCATCTTCATCAGTTTTTTTATTTTTTTACTGGTCTCTTCTCCTTACTGATACATTTGTACAACAATTTCAAAACTTTTCTGAAAACCTTGGCCATGGCTCGATGCAAATGAATATTAGAAAAACCCAACTAGGTAAGCTGAACCTTTTTTCAGGCTGATCCAAGCTGATTCAAGAATGCACATTTTTAAAATTGAATCCAAATCTACTTAAGCCACAGATTTTTGTCTTTGTTTTTGTTTTTGCTTAACGTTATTCACACATATGCAGCTGGGTTACTTCATTATTTTTTTTTTTCTCCAACATATTGGTCTGTTTATCATGTTAAACTGTATAGCATAAGTGCCACCAGAATCTCCATTTTAACTTCACAGAAATGTTGAAATTTCATAGAAGTGTGAACATATTTAAAATCCATCAAATGAGTTTATGGTGGATTTAAAAAATAGATTCTCTGTGATGAGATTTTTTCCAAAATAAAATTTCCTCATCAATGCTGACATTTATTGCTGTGGCATAGAGGAGTATCTGTCTAAAATGTTTGCACTTAGACAAAATGCTTGAATATCCTGTTTTCCTAAATGGAAATTTCCTGTTTGTGTGAACTGAAAAGGCACATGTCCAAAGTTTATCAGTCCCAAAGACAACATTTCATATGACTATGAGGAAAGCAACTTATGAACGACACTGTTATGTCATCCATCAGAGTTCAGTTAAGAGGATGAGAAAGCTGCACAAAACTTAAGACATGCTCACAAAATGATTCAACATGTATTTGGTTGCATCACAGCTATGGATCTAGAACACGGATTCTATCGGCATGTTGACGTCCCGGACCACGTTCACTACATTGTTGCCTTCTTCGTCTTAGTGATCGGAGCAGTGGGAGTTTCTGGGAATGCCTTGGTCATGTATGCTTTTTCTTGGTAAGCAAATTGATTATTATCGAGATTTATTTATTTAATTAATTTTTTTATTATTTCAGTAAACTACTTGTCTGATAGCTGTGGACAATCTTTTAAGGACTTATTTCAACTGTGCTTCATCACGTTGGAGTGATCATACAATGAGTACTTTTATTAAATTTTAGGATTGAGGAATATCTGAAATATTTAATCTGTGTAGTGTCCAAAATATACAAGCTAAAACATTTATAGTCATTTTAAAATATTGCAAACATATTTTTCAAATTTGTACATATGACAATTTAAATAAATAAAAGTTATCAATACAAAAAAATTTAAATAATGTAACCAAACTGAAAAGGCACGTGCTTTGTGCTTTCTTTGTGTTGAAGAAAGCATTAAAAGCATTAAAACTTTTCAAGCTTGTCTTTTAAAATGAGGTTTTCTGGTCAGAAATATGTTAGGACTTCTGACATTTAATCCTACATTAAGTAGCTAAAATTGCACACAAGAGGATATAGCAAGTTTATTTAGGTTTTTTGTGCTTTACAGCATCGAAATGTTTTAGGAAAAACAGAACATAGGTCAAGTTTACTGTATAACACATACATTTCATACTATTTTATTGCTTTGTAAAATAATGACATTTTATATGCAACCTTTCAAACCTGGTGTCTTACAGCGACAAGAAACTCCGGACACCTCCCAACTTCTTCATCATGAACCTGGCCATCAGCGACTTCCTGATGGCCATCACACAGTCACCCATCTTTTTTGTTAACTGCCTCTATAAGGGGTGGATTTTTGGGGAAACAGGTATATTGTTTATCATTGTGTTCAATAACTTGTGAATTATTATAAAAAAATAAATATAACAGCATAATTTATTTTGTCGTTTATGAACAGAGTATTTCATACAAAACTAAGTTTCTTTAACATACTCGGTTTTTTGAGCATATTTTTCTTGCAGTAAGCAAAATTTGATGATGAGGTTACTTTGTGTTTAAGATATTAGTAATTTTAAGCAGAAAGTTTCTGGTGTTCATGTAAAAAGAAACATTATTAAACAGTTTCCTTCCATATTTATCCCACACAGGCTGTAAAATTTATGCCTTCTGCGGGGCTTTATTTGGAATCGCCTCAATGATAAACCTTCTTGCCATCTCTATAGACCGGTACATAGTAATCACTAAGCCTTTGCAGTCCATTGGGTGGACTTCGGCAAGACGTACTTGCCTCATAATTGCCCTTGTGTGGTTTTATTCACTTGCTTGGAGCCTTGCACCACTTTTGGGGTGGAGTAAGTACATTAGTCATTTCAGCAATATTTTCAAATCACCATTACTTGTGCTGCTTTATGCTTTCTTGGTGTTGAACTTCTTTCCAAAGGTTCCTACATCCCCGAAGGCCTGATGACCTCCTGCACATGGGACTATGTGACATCTACTCCAGCCAATAAAAGTTACACTTTGATGTTGTGCTGCTTCGTCTTCTTCGTCCCTCTGGGCATCATATCCTACTGTTACTTGTGTATGTTCCTAGCAATTCGTCATGCAAGCAGGTAAAAAAAATGCTTTGCTACCCATTTGACCCAAACATTTTTTATTAAAATTGCAACTTGTTCTATTTTTAACCATTATTTATGAGGCAGGCATATAATAAATTTGTATTTTGTTCCAGTTTTATCTCACACTCATAAATTCAGATATTAATTACGCAAGTCTTCTGAGGTCACTAAAAAGCTTTGCAAAATACCTCAAGTTTTGTCAAACTAGATGAACAGCACAGATGGCTTGTGGGAAACTTTAAGTAGGATTTCTTGTGATTTTATCACAACTTTTCTTGTTGTCATACTTCCATATAGACCATATTGTTTGGAGTGCACAACTAATAGTTGTCCTGTCACCAGATTTTCCCATCTGACCTGTGGATCTCTGTAGAACCTTATAAAACATATAGCGGTGGATTCAATTTACTCATCGCTTAAAGACATTTTTGTAAAGGAAACCTGGGTTTTATTTAGTAGTAACAGAATCAAAGGGGTTGAATACAAACATACATCACACTTTTTGTTTTTTATGTTCCTTTCCCTTTAAACTGTGGCTCTGGTTTGAGTGATAAAATATATTACTGCTCAAAACATGGCTGCTGTGAAGATGTTAAGGAATGTAAACAAAATCTACAAAGCTTGGTGAGTGGAGAAAAAAGCAGCAATTTTCAAACTGTGACTCTTATATAAGGCTTTTATACAAGGGTTGCAAATAAAGGTATGAGATATCTAGTGTACATTTTTTTGTTTAACTTTTTAATATTATTGCATACTTTTTTGGATTTGGTGGTGTATTAATCTTTCCTGTTTTAAATGTTCAGAGATGTTGAGCAATTGGGGTCTCAGGTGAGAAAGTCGACCCTGATCCAACAGCAGTCTATCAGGACTGAGTGGAAGTTGGCAAAGATTGCCTTTGTGGTGATTATAGTGTTCGTACTTTCCTGGTCACCCTATGCGTGTGTCACTCTCATCGCCTGGGCTGGGTAAATATAAAACCTTTACCTTTTGGTGAAAATATTTATTTCAATAGTCTAAGCTCTTTTTGGTCATTATTTGTGAGCACTATTCAATCTCAATGAATGATTGAATATTATCCTGCAGTAAATGCATGCATGAGCTCTGCTTACATTTGTCAACACACTGTGTTTTAGATATGCACACATTCTCAATCCATACTCCAAAGCTGTCCCTGCAGTTATTGCGAAAGCATCTGCCATCTACAACCCTTTCATCTATGGAATCACTCACTCCAGATACAGGTACCAACACATTGGTTAATTGTTAACGAAGAGTTTAAATACAAAGGAAACTATTTCAGCGAATGATCAGGAAATATTTCAACAGGGACACCCTGGCAGAGAAGGTCCCCTGTCTACACTTCCTGGCCCATGCCCCTAAAAGGAACTGCATATCAGTGTCAAACAGCAAGTCCTCCATAAGGGACTCGGTGCTTAGCCATCAGTCATCAGTCTCCAAATCACAGTTTCAGAGAGTTTCCTCCATGTCTACAACAGACACAGTGAGTATGAGCCCTGCAGGCTTTTGTATTCTATTTATATTGACAGAACAGCATGCAGTCACTGTTTTTACAGAAAACAACTCATAAAGAGATAACTCTAGACAGGAGATAAAACAAAATATGGCATAAAAGACAACACTTTATTTGATATGGTGTGCATAAGACTGACATGAAGCTGTCATGAACATGAAGGAGTCTTTATGAATGTCTGACTGTTGTCATACAGTGTCATTTGGTGAATAATGACACCGAATGTTATACACCTTAAATGGACTTTTAAAGTTGTATTAAAAGTCCATTAAAATGCCAACTTTGTATTATTTTGTAAATAATGACACTTTAATGCAAAGTTCTCACTTTTAGTTGACTTTTAATGCAACCTTTAGAGCAACTTTGCATTAAAAGTGTAATTTTTTACCAAATGGCACTTCATGACAACAGTCATAGACATTCATAAAGACTCCTTCATGTGTATACCAGGTGTTATGTCAAATACCAATACTTGTATTTTCTACTTGGTTCATTTGTGATTCTGATGAAGATGCAAAAGGTGTTGAAATGTTAGTCACAGTAAGCTACATCTGTACATATCTTTACTGTCTCGTTTACACACTTTGAAGTTGGTTTGGATGTGAATAGAACAAAAGCAATAGTGTTTTGTTGGGGGGGGGGCGTTGCATTCATGAATAGATTTGTCTATTGATCACCAGTTCCCTAAGTAAACAAATTGAACAACCACAAACAAACACATAAGAGGGCTGTATAGTGGATCTTTTAAAATTCACTTCGCAAATTTGGTTTGAAATCCGTGTGTGCAGATTAGGTTTTATTACCACAGCGCATTCTGATTCTCTCTCAAAGCTAGAAAAAAATTGTCTTTCAGTAATTTCCTATCTCTGCTTGATTATGGAGATGTTCAGTATATGAATGTTTTGGCCAAATGTCTTCAGTAACTGAATACTGTTTATCACTGTGCTTTGAGGTTTGTAACAGGCTGCAGACGTCACATCATTGCACACAAAAGCTCGATTGGCCTCTGAGTGTACGGAGATACATACATTAGACTAAACTCTGATTAGCCTGGCTTCATCTTACTTAAATTCTCTCCGACAAAGATCTAATACTAGCTATTCTTTTCACTCTAAAAGCATTTTTCTTTTGTTTGAAATGTTTCCCGTTTTCCGTTTGGATGAAAAAAGAGAAACATTCAGCATTTTGGCTCCTACGAAGTGGAATAATCACCAGTCTGAATTCAAGATGCCAAATCTTATTTCTTTGGAATTATTTCAAACTATTCTTAAAACAATAAACCAGCATTAATGCTCTTTAATAGTTTTTGAGTTGTTTGTTTTGTTGTTTTTTTAAATTGTTTCAGTGGTCTAATTGCCTGAAGTATCTTTGATCTGTGTACCAATTGTGTGTGCTGCAGACCTTTTATATTTGAATTCACAGTCGTTCTGTAAATCACAAATAACATGAAAGTACTAATTTACAGATTCTAAGATTTAAGAATTGACATGCTTAAAAACATGAAAAACACACATTAAGCATGACTATACATTTAGGTTTAGTTTGTATAAAGTCAACTGAAAATTTTATGAATATTAACTTTCTGTAGTTTTAATAATTTTAGTAAATGCTTTCCTTAACCTCATTTCAAGCAGGCTTGCAGTGATGTGGAGCTGGATTCCATGGATCAGAGTCATTGTGCTAAGACAGATTATTCCCCAGCTGCTGCAAAGGTCAAAGAATGTTATTCTTTAACTAAACAGTTCAAGGAGAAGGAATGTCTAAGTCAGGAAAAGGTAATGTTGGTGCTCATCAACGTAGTTACTAATTTTAAATTTTGATGGCTACAGAAAAGTTTTCAGAAGTAATTTTCTCTGTCTTTGTTTTGCATTTTGTTTTAGGCTGCTTTTCCAGAGAAAACGTCACAGAAAAATCTTTCGTCAGTATATCACATTAGTTTATCAACAGAATAGATGTTCTTAGCTTGGAGGAGGAGGAGAACCTTGAACGCTGAACAACACAGAGAAAGCGGGACGATGAATAAAGCATTTCAAAGTGAAGACACTGAGGCACAGCAGCCCCAGAAAGAGAAAAACAAGGATGAATCACGGGTGCTAGAAACTTTGGACAATCATCTATGTCTTTTCCCCCTGAGAGGTCAGATCCAACTCAATGAAAAGCCTCCAGTTATATAACAAGAGCATGGTGTACAAAGCCTACAAGAGGAATCTGATAGTTTGTTTACAACCTCTGGACTGTTCTGCTCAGCAAATAAAGACTGCAACATTTCTGAAGCTCAAGTTTTGACACAGCTTATCCCAAAAAGATTTGATCCACGTTTTCCAGACATCTAACTGAAGAGCAGCAAGTAAAACTCTTTTCACCAAAGACACAAAAACTTTATTTAATCATTTTATGTGTCTCCTTACATAAAAAGCAAATTCTTTTGTTCTTTGTGAAAGCATGTCCACTGCAAAAATAAAAACATTCACTTTTTGTCTTTACATTTTCAGCCTCAACACACACGAAAAAAATATGAGGCTATTTTTTTATTTTGATCTGAAAGAGCTAAGTTCAATATACTTCAGCATATGAATATCTAATTTATGTGAATAAACCAATAACTGTACCTATTTGGAAAGATTTATTCTGTAGACAATCTCACATTCCTAGTTTAGTTTATAGCTGAAATCTGGTCTAAGGAAAGCTTCCATACTTATTAAAAAAGCCATAAAAAAATCATCTGTATTTTACTGATGTGCAATCTGACACAAGAAAAGCTAAAACAGCTTTCTCTGTGAATTTCGGAGCCCAGTCTTGTTGCAGGTCTAGTTGTTTCAGTATTTTTATTTTTTTTTATGTTAACTGTTGCGGGTCAAGTAAACATCATTTCTTGCAGCTATATCCTGAAGATCAACACACGTCTGCTTTTCTTGAATGATGTGTTCTCTCGTATCCTAGTTTTGAAAAAGGAAAAAAAATAATAATGGTAAACCAGATTTGTATCCATGTGAAACAAGATAATCATGGATAATTAAATGTTTCTAGAAAGTTAGGTCAACTTGAGAAAGAAAGGACAGCAAACATTTAAAATAACTTGTTCAAGTTATATTTATTTCATATAAATTTTACTCATTTTGACACTTGTAACTATAAACATTTAGTGTGAATTAATTTCTCTGCAGCATTACAGGGTGTTGGAAGGCTCTCTCCCTGTATCCCCTATAGTTTTTTTTTTTTTTAGCAAAAGTCCACTAAAACTACATGGAGCTACTGTTCAAGTAGTTTTTGTGAAGTGATTTTAATTATAGGTTTTAGTTTATTTGCTATGCAATGAAGCTAAAGGCAAAACAGCAGTCATATAAAAAGAATAATTTGAAAGCTTGTGTTTTTGTGATATATTTTGATTGCAGATATTTGATTGCAGGTTTAACAATGCTGCATTATTTCATTAAACAATGAAAAGTGAAGCAACTTTTGCTCAGTTGGAATTCACATTTGTGTTAGGTACCTTCTGTTGTTTGACTGCAAATAAGTCACATATATTAGATTTCAAATATGTGAATATTTATCATTAACTACATGGAAGACAGGAACAATTGTAAACCGGGTGGGATTTTTTTCTTAAATCAAGAGATCCAACATCGCAGTGTGTTGCACTTGATATTGATAATTCACCATCTCTGTGACAGTGGGTGTGATATTGACCGACTGAATAACGGTTTCAGATATAATGAAGTTAATGTATTAGTGATACACTGGCTCTTCTAAATACACACACGCAGATCCACGCACCCACACACACACATTATATGTCTTTTTCTACATTAAAACCAAGACAGGGTGCTTGCTCATTTAGGTATAATAATCTGAAGGCATGTAACAGATCCTCATGCATCCTGTGCAGCTGAGTGATTCAAATGAATTACACAGGGGGATTTAGCTGCTGGTCTCCTGGTAAATCTCCAGGCACATACTCACAAATGTGTTTCATCACATCCTGGCAAGACAGTCTAGTTTTTGTCAAACAAGAAATGGAATGAATACTTCATACAGGTATGTTTGTTGGCAAGAGGCCAGAGACTTTATAGTCCAAGCTATAAAAGGCTATAAATAGCTGAATATATCACATTTACAGGAATTACGAATATCATTTTGGCCACTAGAGGGCATGTCAACACCGTGTCACTGAAGTCTACTTTGACACAGAAACACTCACCAGTGCGGTAAGTAAATTTAAAACCAAATATTATTTACACACACTGTGTAAAAATACAAAAACATTTCTCACTGTCTGACATTAAATTAGGATAATAATTTTTAATCACTATTTTCTGAATGTCAGACTAATGGGAGAGCAAATTTTTTTTCTGCTGCCTCTCCTATTCTCCTATTCACAATTGTTAGTGTTCTATAGCTTTCTCATTTCTCATGTTTCCCTCCAAAGGTAAATACTTCAATTTTAGTTTCATTTATCCAAATGAAATTTATCCAAAACATATGATCTACTTCCATGAAAACATTTGAAAATAGTCATTTTAACTCAAGCTGAAACAAACTTTGGTTCTGCAGCAGGACAATCATCCAAAGCACACCACAATTTCCACCTCTGAGCATCTGAAGAAAAACAAAATGAGGACTCTGAAATGGCCTAGTCAAAGTCCTGCCCTTAATCCTATTGAAATACTGTGGAATGACCTTAAAAAGCTGTTCCAGTTCAAGAAAACATTCCATTGTGGCTGAGTTAGAATAATCCTGCAAAGATGAAAGTGATAAAATTCCATAAAAGACTCATTGCAAGTCGTCACAAACACATGATTGCAATTTTACGAGCAAAAGTTCACCCAACCAGTTATTAGGTTTAGGTGGTAACCAATTTTTCCCCACAGGGATTTTTTTTCTGCATGTAATAATAAACACCTTCATTTAAAATTGCCTTTTGTGTTTACTTGTGTACTCTTTGGCTAATATTTAAATTAGTTTCATGTTCTCAAATGCTTAACATCAGAAAGTGATAAAATATTTTTTCACACGATGATATATAAATATTTAGTTTCAACTGTACATTTAGAAACATCCAAACATTTTACCAAAACAACACATGGAATATTTAACAGCTTTTTGTGCTAAAATAAAGTCTACATACTGTACCAACATGAATCATATGATTAGTTCTTGAAGACTGTGTGAAACTGGATTTATTCGAAACTAATGATACTTGAGGTCACATTGTTTCACCTTATGAAAGGCATCAGTCAGCTGACAGTAGAGCACGTTGCACAAATAGGATGGCATACGTTGTGTCTGACTTCTACACTGAGGTATTTACTGGAAAGCATGACTTCACTGTGCACAGATGCAGCAGAGAATGCCAACTCTTCATCAGAATTTAAAATACTTCTTCCATAACGAATGTATTATGCATACTTTTACAATTGTGAAAGTATGCACCTCATTCCCTATAAAGTCTAACCTTCCTTTAAACAAAATGCCAATGAGTATTTTAAAATGAGTAATTCTAGTGCAGGCATAAAAATATCCCAAGACAAACATTGAAAATAAAGAATAACTTTAATAAGATGGTTTTCATTTACAACGTCAAACATCACTTCTGTCAGGCTGCCCCAGAAAAGCTGTGGCTACTATCCAGTGGCTTGCACTGGATGTGAGTGTGTGCGTACCAACACACTCACATAGTGTAGTGTGAAGCGCTTTGGGCTTGATAAGGCACTAGACAAGTACAAAGCCATTTACCATTCACCATCAATACAATGGGAAATAGTAGGGAGGGAGAAAGTCAAAATGAGTTAAAATTATCTTCTAAATGAGAAAAATATGTGGATAAAAGTCTGATGTATTTTTATTGATACTGAAACAGTGCTCTAATGGTGATATGCACTAAATCTATAGCTTAAGCCTGACTTTCTGATACACAATTTTTTGCACATATTACATGGATCTTACTTCCAGAATATAAACTTTTATCTGTAAGTCAAAATAAGAAGAATTATGTGCAATGTAAAAGATGACACATAGTTATCTGGATTTCACCTGTCAAATCCAAAGAATTTGATGTGACAAGCACAATTATATATGACTGATAATGCAGGTTAGATAATTTATGCATGAAAGCATATCTTCAACGATTACCAAACACAAAACAAAGTGCTTTCAAAAACATGCTGTTTGTAGATAATTACTGAAAATGCTGGTGTTGCAGTTTTTATGAATTTAAAGAATCTGATAAAATAACATTTTATCAGATTGCATGGCCAATTAAACTTGGCCATGCTTAAGTTTAATTAATTAAGCATAGCTTAATTAAACTGGGGTATTCCAGTTTGGTGGAATCCCCCAGAACTGGTATTAAAACACTGTCCATGGTGATGTTCTTAGCAGGAAGAGGGACTCCTGAAGCTCCATGCAACCTCAGACCAGCCCTGTTACACCAACCAATGTATTTTTGAAATCCATACATTGTTAAAGCTAGAAATGCTAGGTGCCCTGTATTTCATAGATTTTACACTCTAAAAACTGTTGTCAAACTTAAAGCTGCAGTGTGTAACTTCTATAAGAAATATGTTTTATTTTTTACATATTTATTAAAATGATTATTATGTCATGACAGTATAAGACACATAGAAGGTGAAAAAATCAAGCTCCTCTGTATTCTCCCAGTGTTCCCACTAACTGCAGAAATACACCACTCAGTCAGAAACAACCAATCAGAGCCAGGAGGAGAGTTTAATGCTGTCAATCACTCCTGTGTACTTGCTGCCCCCCCTCTTCCCCTCGCTCTTTGCTGTGGTGCAGGTGATGTACCACAACATAGCCTGTCACTAATGCTAAGACTTGTTAGCATAGCCAGCAGATAAACAGTTTTCCTGGACCGCGAGTTATTTTTCCACCATTAGCACACTTGGCAGCACAGGTCTCCTCTTGATTGACAGCGATAAGACCTTCCTCCTGGCTCTGATTGGTTGGAGTGTGCATTTCGTCAGATGGCAATAGAGGCTCAGGAAGGAGATGTAAGAGCTAGAACTTTTCTAGAGAGAGATTCTCTCTCTATCACAAAATAGTGACAGTTTTAGCAAATATGGAAAAAGAGATATTTAACATATTTTTGTAAACGAGACATACTGCAACTTTAGTCAAATAGCCTAAAGACAACAATCCACCAAGCAACCGCACACTGATTTTTCTCGTTAATGAGAAAAAAAAGTCACACTACAACAGTGAAGCTAAACCCTCCGCTAGATGTTTATAAAGTGACTTTCCGCTCTTATCTGTGCCTCATGCAGGTCAGTCAGTGCGTTTTGTTCCTGTCCCACCTTCAGGACAAGCCTCTGCCTGCCTGTCTGCCTGCAGTCGTGCTGCCCCCCAGCTTCAGAGAGCTGGTGTAGTAGACCCTCCCCCCCTCTGGTCTGAAGGGCTGGCTTAAAGGCGGAAGTTTCAGTTCCACTCACTTCATTTCTTGGAGGCTGAGAATCGACGGGCAGAAGTCGCTCCTCTCTCTTAACACAAACCCGGGTTCCTCGAGGTAAGGTCAGCACAACGTTAATATTTTTTTATTTACGTCATTATTTTACAACTTTTTGTTCCCGCTACGCAGCTGCAATTCAAAACTTCATCTGAAGTTTCAAAATCACATATTTTTTTAATATAAAACGTTTAAATAACAAACAGGTTATTATCTATTTTGGGCGGATATATTTTTGTTTCAGTTTAATCTAGGAGAGCTGTAATAATGTTAGACATGTGTTTTATCAGTGCTGGACCTTGTCCAAGTGAACACATGGGTGAACAGACTGACTACATTATTCATTATCCTCTGTGTAGTTGTTTCTCTATAAATAAATAACGTGGATAAGCTAGCAATGTCAATAGTAAGACATAGATATTTAAAAATAGGTAGTATGGGGCAAGACGTTTGAAGATTAAATTGTATACATTTGATGATCCTATAAGGAGTATATGACTTAATTTTAATTGATTGAGCTCTGATATAACGTATTTTAGCGTTTCAAGTGAAGTCAAAGAGATTCCCTTTGTTTTCAGTGAAAGTGCTGTGATAAGGTGCAGTAAACACAAGGCCACTCGGTCAATATCTCGCTGTGTCGTTAGCAGCAAAGCCTCCCCCTGAAGCCCTGTGAAATAAGGCTGACGTCTGAAACTCGAATTTCAGATGACAAATCTCACACACTGTGCTCATGAAAACTTGGAGACATTCTTTCTTTTGAATACGGCATGAAGAAAACATGGTTTGACACAATCATGGTGTGACGCATGCAGCTGGGGTCATGAAGGGGAGTGGCTCCTGCATTCAGTTCAGGTGACCCGTGTTTAATTCCCACTAAAGAAAAAGCTTTTCCAGTTGAAATGCACCTTAGTTTGCAGGGGTGGTGGTTCATTTTATTACGAAATTTACTGTACTGGCCTAAGATTAGGGAACTTACAGTGCCTTGTAAAGGCATTTATGACCCTTGGGTCTTTAGAGACTATTTTAAAGTATTTTGTGTGAGAAACAAAAAGAAAATTGGACATAAACATACAAATGTTTTTGGGTGTGCCCATTCTAATTTGTCATTCATTTTAAAGTCTTCCCACAGATTCTTAGTTGGATTTAGATTTGGATTTTGACAGGGACATCCTGGATATGCCTTCATCTAAACCCTGACATTGTAACTTTCATTGTATGTCTAGGATTGTTGTTAAGGTGACAAAGTTACTGTCCACTGCTAAGTCTTTTGTAGCCTCTATCAAGTTTAATTAATAGATTGCCCTGCATTGGTTTCTACTGCAGAATAGCCCTCCCATACCACGATGATACTACCACCATTTTGGCTTAGTTTTGATCTTCTCTGACCATGAAACTTTCTTTAATGTGCAGTGTCCTCCTGGTGGTAAACTTCACATGAGACTACGCATGAGGTTTTTTTCAACATAGGGGTTCTTCTTGTCGCTCTTTCAAGTCTCACTGTCAGATTTGTGAACTGTGTGACTGAACTCTGAACTGAAAAGAATTAAATTAATCAAATTGGTGTTTGTTGTTGCAACATGAAAGAATGTGAAAAGGCACCCTAATGGTATTTATACATCCCTAAACCCCTCAGCCCCTTCTCCAAAATATTTTAAACTCATTAAGGAGTTGAGATATATTCTGCAAAAATTCAAGCTGTTCCTATCAGCATGAGTTATTTACTTTACAATCAGACACTTGAGGAAAAAACATTTTTCAAACTATTTAAATCCTCTGCCTACCATTCATCTCAGAGCCATTTAAATGTCTGAGCTAATATCTGGGAAAAGGCGATGAAATGCTTTGCAGTGATGCCAACACAATAGGAGCTTGACAGATAAGGCCCAAAAGGGAAATTCTCTTTCAAACTTGCAGATGTGTCGACGTGAATGTTGCTGATAAATTCTGATGCACATCTCGACTGTTTTTCATCTGTGTGAGAACACTGAGAGGTGTGTCTGCTCATGTCTATGCATGATATCATTAGGGATTGCAAAACAAGCAGGGGCATGAGATGGGCCTGATCTTTGTTCTTTCCTTATTAGGTAATGCTATTGATATGTGTGCGTCTGTCATGACTGGAGTCGTAATTCAAATTTCACCACTTCAGAATGAGTTGATTCATTTGACTGTGAAAGTAAATACTACAAACTATGCAAGCCTGAGGAGTTCAGAGTCATGTTTTCCAAAGGGTTGTATATTAGTAATATGAACTCTAAGGCCTCAGCGCATCAGCTATTTGTCAGCATTGGTGGTTCATAGGTCAGTCCTTAAATGAGAAGGTAAACAAAACATTTGATAAAGTGAAGGATGGCTTCCAAGTTCTTTTTTCTGAACTATGACTTCTTTACACTTCTCTTCATTTTATTCTGCTTGCTGAACACAGAAATCCCTGATATGTGGTGCAATCACATCTTGGCTGAAGAAACATCAGAAATAGCTCTGTAATTTGAGAAAGTGCTGAACTGATGGATTACCGCTCGTGTTTCTATGCTTTTTATAAAGACTTGCTTATATATATACATCTTATTGCATGTACACCGAATTCCCCCATTTGTGGTTCAGTATTCACAGATTTTTGTGTGGTAACGGGACTCTAAATTATTTACAGAAAATTTGCTTGAGCATAGATGTTTCTGGCTTTATGGTAGTTTTCAGCCAGCACAGCTTTAGTTTACCTGCTGGATACATGCCATAATACCTGAATAATCTAAAAGACTTTCTCCAGATTCAGTTGTTTTTGGGTTATATCGTCTATTGCTTTAAGTTACCTACAAGGCTTAAAAAACAAAACATAATCCTTTGTCGTCACCAACTTTATTCTTCATTTAATGTGCCTAGTACATCTTTTTGATTTAGCTATAGTTCACTGGTCTTTCCTGATCTGCCCATATGCATTATGTAGCCAGCAACAAACACCTTCTCCATCTTTTTTTATTGAAATGTTTTTACTCCACGAAGGAAAGAAAGGACTTAAAATATTCTTTGGCATTTTTAATCAACTAGCATGATTCGCGTCTGCCTGCTCTCAATCATTTTTCATTCTACTTTAGTTCTCTTTTCTTTTTTTTGTCAATGTCATTTGTTTGATTTAGAATAAAAGGAAGTTCAACAACATTTCCCATGCTCCCCAAAACATCCGCTGCACTACTGCCATGAAGACTGTAAAACTACATGCTGATATTGGGATGAATTATGTTTTAATGGGGAAAAACTCAGTTTGTTGCCAGATAACAGTTGCATGCCGTCAGGTGTTAAGCTACCCTGTCGCTTTCACATGTAGTTTTAATCCTTTCCTTCCAAATTTCTGCTCCCTTTTACGGCTCCTTTCCTCATATCCACTTGTTCTCCTTCAGGCTTGAATGGAAGATCGTGTGAAAACAGGCTCCCTGATTTGCCATGCGTCTGGTACAACAAAACCAGGTGACGGGCTGCAGCAGGTGGTGCTTTGTCCCAGAGGCAGCCTGACTGGCAGCTTCAAAAAGACATTCCTTTAGGATGATAAAACATTGTACTCATGAAATATTCATTGGGAAAGAAAGGCATGTCGTCTTATAACCCAGCTGTGTTGCTGGGGATTACATATGTCATTTCTTGAATAAAATGAAACATTAAGTCGCCTGTTGTAGCTCAAGAGACAACTTTTACTGACTGAAACAATTAATAAAAGAGAGAAGAGAGTTTCTTTTTCAAGTATTGTAAACGTACTATAGAGCACGTGGTGTTTGATGTTTTGGTTTTGGTGTCTGCATGCACCCTTTCTGTTTGGTCGGTGCAAAGGTAACATTTCCACATGACTGTTAAGTGTCAGAAGTTGTGAAACACACACACACACATCTTCCTCTAAAAAAACAGTATTCTGTAAATCTGGTTTAACAGTTCCCTCACTTATCACTTTAAATAAATTTTACAATATACCAAGCCTACACCTTTCGCCTCACTTGACCTCAGTCTTGCTTCTAGCAAGTATTTTAAAGCTTCAGCGTTCCAAGGGAAAAGGAATGCATAATAGGCAGGCATTAGACAGTGAAACTTGATGGTGCATGAAATATTTTTACGCTTGCATGTATCTTGCTGCCTTCCTGTCATTTTTAATTTCTAATTGAGGCATTATTAATATATTTGCACACATAAATTTGAGAATAAGGATCTAATGAGGTGTTTTTAGATTTATAGTAATTCTTGGAAAGCTTGCATAACTTTGAGTTACCAGTGAAATCTGAGTTCTAACAAGTCCCTCGCTATCAAGGGTGTGTCTCGTTTTCACTTCTTTCTCGCGCAGGTCCAGTGCCACAGCAGTGGTGTGAGGAATGACATCTTGGCTCTTTGCTCTTTGCTCCTTGTGATTAACAAAGGCGGGGGTTGACTAAATATGAATGCATGGAAGACGTTTTGTCTTGTCTCTTGAGCTCTAAAGCTGAGGTATGAGTTTGTGGACTTTGTGTAAAACGGAAAGATGAAATTCAAGATGTTGCCTGCTTGACTGGAGTAATGATGCCTTTCCCTCACAGCTCATAATTTTCAGAATGCCTTATTTGCCTTGGTTTTTTTTTTTTTTTTTTTTTTTTTTAACCCTCTAAGTGTAATGTTGGCATGATTACACTTGGTTTGAATTATGTTCAAAACGGTGCTGGTGTTTTATGTTTAATAAGCAGGTATACAAGTAGCTTCACTTGTTTTTCCCGTGAAGAAACGCTGCTTGTCTCATGCAGAACATTTAGTGACAGATTGCTGACATAATGTGCTCAACAAATAGTTTTAAAATGCTGATTGAGATGGTTTTTATTTTCTTTTTTAAGATAAAAAAGATCACCCTGGAACATGTATTTTTCCCCAATTTGTAGTTATTTCGAGCCATACATTCACTCAGCTGGATGTTCAGTTAACATTATTTAATAATTTCCACAAAGTAATAAACATTCATCCTCTTTTTTTCCCTTGCTGTCAATCTGTTGATTTCAAAATATAAGCTGGCCACAAACTGTTTCAGAATCACTTTCACTCTTCATTCCAATAGTTTTCCTTGTTAAGCAACTAAAACGGCTGAGTCTGACATTTGAATCTTGTTGACACAATATAAAAAACAGGTTTAGTTTTCTCATATGTATTCCTGCTCTTAAAAGGATTTAGTCATTATAGTGCCTTGCAAAAGTATTCCCAACCTTTTTAAACTTTCACCAAATTAAATCTACAAACAAGGCATTTTAAAAGTTTTTAACTGGTAGATCTGCAAAAAGTAGTGCGTGATTGTGACGTGAAAGGAGACTGGTTCGTGGTTTCAAATTATTTTTAAATGAAAAGGAGAGACAAAAAAGTAAGACCTTACACTAATTGAATCCAGAATTCACCTGTCAAAAATTTAATGGCATTATAAAAATAGCTCTGAAGACGCCTGGGAAAACATAAGTGAACAAACACCATCGTGGACACATAGGAACACTGGAGACATACCAGGGATGAAGTACTGGACAAGTTGGTTATAAATCAAAATCCCATCTTGGGGACACATGCAATAAAGAACTGTTCAATCTGTTTTCCTAAAATTTAGAAAATCCAAATGCAAACCTATTAAAGCATGGCTCATCTCATAAACGGACAAGTTGACCAAGGAGATCATTAAACAGAGAAGCCTGGTAACTGTGCAGGAGCTGCAACAATTCAAAAAATGTTAACAGAATAACCACTGGTTGTTAACTCCAAGAATACAGCATTTTCAGAGGAACATTGGGAGGAAAACTGTAAGAAGCCATCCTTTAAAGTTTACCACAAGCCATGGCTGGTACATAGGAGACGCAAGTACGAAGGCCGTCTAATTGGAGGAGACCAAATGAGACTTTATGACTTTCCACCAATGTGACAATGTGACTGGGTGCTGATGCTGCTTTCTGTTAATCTGTTTTGACCCTTTTACTACACTAACCCATTACCAAGACAATGACTACAGATACAGCCAGATATATTGTGAAAAGGTTTGCAATTGAATCTCGGCATATTAATTCATCAGACAAATTTCAGACATAAATTTAGTTATTAATGTTTAAAAAATATGCTCTAAATCCAGTCTGACTGAGCTTGGAGCGATCTTTTTAAAAAAAAGAAAAAAAAGAATGGGTGTTCAAAGGATTGACTCAGAGGAGATTGATACTAATGTGTGCCCCACTTATTTAGTGTTTTATTCATAGAAAATGTTGAAATCTGTGTTTTTGTTTTGAGTCTTCTAAATTGATTAGGCTAATCACATGATATGTCAATCAAATGCATTGAAGTTTGAAACCCTGTTATTGTCGATACAGCCCAATAAAGTGATTAAAAATGTGTTTCTAGGTGCATCATGAGCAGCAGCTACAGTGTCTCCCTGGCCGGCCCTGCCCCATGGGGCTTTAGACTGCAAGGAGGGAAGGACTTCTGCCTGCCCCTCACCATCTCACGGGTGAGTAGGGGATGGACACACACGCAAGCAAATGTACCCTTCACTTCATGATGGTCACCTCAAAGGAATGCAACCCATGCACGTTTTGGCATTTGCTTCCTCAGTGACAAAAGGACCATTTGCTCTTTTGTGTGGCTCTTGTTTCTGGATTTGGACATCTCATTCAACAGTTTGTGGCCCGTTTCTCAAGGCTTTTACACTCCTCCTGTCTGCCTATTGTTGTCAAAATCACATTGCATAACAGGATCTAGACATAATCTGTTCATTTGGAAAATGAATCATATATTTCATCGATTAAGCAAATGGGTGTTAATGACTATTGTCAGTCATCTGACCGAGGGATAAGTGATCTTCCCTTTTCTCTGGTATTTGTCCTGATTAGAGACAGAGGAGACATGGTGCTCTGTGGAAGCAGTTGAGTGTAACCCTAGAGAGCCACAGTGGTTCTGTAATAACTATTTGGGGACTTTCTGCCACATAAATTCAAAGTGGACTGACCAGGACCTTTCAATCTGTGTTCTGGCAGCTGGATGGCTTTTTGTTGGCATGAATATACACAATAACATAATTTATGATATTGGTTGAGGAGGACATTTCTCAAGCATTGTGTTACAGCATCTGCTACAGAAATTAAAAAAAATCTTCAGTTTACATTAGCAGTTCAGCAAATGCAACTAAAGTTGCCATTTAGTCCACCGTACAGATTGTGCTTTGTGTACTTCTTCAGAAAGAGAGGAGAGTCTCACCATTTCCTGTTATGAAACTCTAATCTGAGTGTCACGACCAAGGTCAGTTCCTCTGTTTATTTGTTGTTGGCAGGATCAGTTACGGAATGTCATATCATGTGTGCAAAGAAATTATGCCTCTCATTTGGTGATGTCCATCAGTGTTCAGATGCAGCCACTCGAAGAGAACAGAAAGGCCAACATTTGTTTTCCACACTATTTTTAAGTCTTGCTGTGGTGATAATAATTGGTATGTGGGACATTATGTTGTCAGTGGACCTCTTGTCAATATGAAAGCAGCTGATGAATGAAGCATGAAGTACGTCCTCATTTAGAAGCTTATCTGATAGCAGAGTTCCCTCAACAACACTAGTGCAGTAGGAAAAAATAAGTGACAGGTGAGTCCGTTGATGTCCAGACAATTACATGCAGTCATTAGTCTAAACATGATAGTCATTTTGTTTTTAAATATTTAAACATTGTTTTTTTTTTTTCAATTCTTTGGTGACAACTTAAAAAAAACAATATTTAGAAGAATAGGCCAAGCCAACTTTATGCAGACTAAGAACAACACTCCAGACCAAAGTACTGAAGAGATATTCTATATTAGTATAAGCAATAAAACACAAATAAAAAAAAGACAGAAAAAGATGCTATAAAGCAACTCTAACAAATTAAATTATCTCAATTGAGGTGTGCCAAAAGTCTAAGGATAAAAATGTATTTTCAAAGGTGATCTAAAGAAAAACAGCAAAGAGGCCTGTCTGACATTCACATGCAGGTGAAGTTACTCTTCTGATCTTAGTAAACAGGTGTGGCAAAGTCATTGTAAAAGCTCAGAGAGGTAGGGCGGTGCAAGATTATTTAAAAATTGGGAAAAAAAACAAATAAAAGGAAGGGTTGCAGAATATTGTGCAACCCTGCTTAATTTGTCTTGTGTCTATAACCAGCTTCAGTTGAGGTTTGAAGTAAAGCATTGCACCACTCATGATGTCTTATTACTAGTCTGTATTTTATTTAAAAATTCTCTAATGAATCTATCCTTGGTTTATAAGTTGGTGGCTGGTTTGTGTCCTGAATGCGTGGTGGTATGATATATAATTTAATATCGCTTTAGACATGGTGAGCATTATTGGAAACGATCCGTCAGTGGTGGACAAGACATATTTACAAACATCTGCAAAAAGTTTAGCTGCTCCTTTAATCCTTTCATTCAGTTGGTGAGGCAGAAAACTGCGTTGACCTCAAGCTTGTTTCAGGGTTCATTAGAGACCTGCGATGTTAAATATACTTACCATGTTGAGGAGTATGCATCTGTTGACAACACATCTGAGCTTGAACTTATTTTGCTCTGATAAATGACGTTGCCATAGACTAATGATGCAATGACTTGACTTTACATATGTCTACCATATGTAAATGGTCCAAGGGGTATGAACAAAGTATAAGGCTGGTCGCAGGATGACCAGACGATTATTGGGATTTTTGTAAGGGGGATTTTGGGCTTTAGATCTTAAAATAACTCTTAATGACTGTAAGAGATGCAATAAGAGTAATATCTACCAAAATGTTGTAGCACAGATTTCACATTGTAGTCCAATACTAAATGTATTGGACTACAATATTCAGACTAAAATTGTATTTGACGTTTTGTTGAATAACAAACTTGATTCAGTGCTGTTAATTGTTCAAACTAGGACCACCCAGTACCTCATGAATGATTTATGGAGCTAGGACTCAATTAGTATTATACTGTCTCTCTGGGTGTGTGTGTGTGGTGGAGGGTGCCGCTATTTGTTTTTTCTGCGACTCTTCCAGATAATTTAGAACAAGGCTGCTGCGCTTCTTTTCAGAGGTCCCTTTTGGCTGTTTTCCACAGCTGGAAAATGTGCTCAAAATGCTTTTTATTCTCTCAAGTTGGAATACATAGGGGAGCAGTGCCGAATCTATTTCTTTGTCCGTTGGCCCGGTTTCTTTTAATTTTCCCTTTATTTGCTGTTGTAAGGACTTGTAATACTTTCTGAAAACAGGCTAATTTTAGGTTGGTCTCTGCAGGAAGCTTTGCAGTAATGCACTGCTTTTAGCCACTATATTTTTAGTATGGCAAAGTTAATTTCACTCTATCTGAATAGGAATTAGGCCATAGAAATGATCTATTTCTATGGCCTAATTACATTAAGCCTACATTAAGGTTGGACATAAATTTAATATTCTTTTTTTAGTAACTTTGATTATTTATTTATAT
>CAEGAE010010697.1:0-12534 GCA_903067095.1 Girardinus metallicus
CACAGGTTGGTGTGTCGGGTTTTGCAGTCTCGGGCGACTGTGTGGTCTACAAGGAGTTGGTGTTTGGCTCCTCTACTATTTATGCTGATGCCCTTCTGTGCCGTGCTCATGTATTTATCCATGTGTTCGCTTATATATATATATATATATATATATATATATATAAGAAATTTTATATCACTTATGATTAAATTTGTATTTGCTTATAAATAACACTTTGGATGGAATAGATAGACAATAAATAAGCAATGTCCCAGTTGGGATCAATAAAGTATATTCTGATTCCGATATAGGAGAATGAAAGGAAAGAGAGCAGTGTTCATTTTGACAGCAAATGTCTTAGTTTTAGTCTTGATGTAAGTTAGTTTTAGTCATAATTTAGCCATCAGAATTGTTTTAGTCTTAGTCTAGTTTTAGCAAAATAATGAAATTTTAGTTGACTAAATCTACTGCCAATTTAGTCAACAGCATTATATATAAATTTTAAAAACGTTTTGATGAATTCACTGGAGTTAACACAAAATTAATCAAGTTTTTAACAAACTTAATGGTACTGTCTGAATTTACAAAAGCAGATTTAACTTTTTTGAAAAAGTTTTATTTTCCCGACTTTGCTTTCAACAATAAAACATATTTCATAACAGTCTCAGTAGATGATTGTGTTAGAACTGTCATTGTGACGCTGAGGCCTTCTGTGCCAGCAGTGTTGCTGTCCTCAGTCCACTCTAAAACACTCGACCACTACGCCTATCACAATAATACATTTTGCTGGTTGATGCATTGTCCCAGAAGTTATTGCGATACATGATAATGTTGTTGTTTTGAGACAATTTCCAAGTAATATAATGATAATGGCCTAGTAATGTAAGAACACATTCTTGAATATCAATAAACTTTACATTCGAATGAGCATTTAACATTGCAATTGGAAGACATTAAATATCCAACATAAACAAAACAACAGAACTAGAAAATAAATTCACTTATGAAGACTCTAACAAACTTGTCCTTTAATAATAAGGTCAGTTAAACCATAATGAACTAATGTTATAGCGCAACCAAGCAAACTTTAGTTTGAAGTTAGCACTTATATGCGCCAGGATATGGAACCTCATAGCGTGCAATAAATTTATCACAAGTCAATTGTCTGGTTGCATTGTGCATATCAATAGTAACTTGTCTTTGAAAACATATCTGCATGATGAGCCTTCAGGTGCCGTATAAGATACTTCCAGTTTTGTCCACCAATTTTAAATACACATGTACTGCTGTCTCCCTGGACATTTCAGTTCTTCTTTACTAAGTTTCTGTCAAATGATGCAAAACAAATCACTTGCTGAGTTATTTATAGTCTGTCTTTCTGATTTAATTAAATTGGACACTACATAAAAATGTTGTTTTTGAATAAATATTTAAATGTTTTGTGAATGGCTCCTATGTAAATCTACTGAACACGTAAGTCCTAAAGAAAAAAACACATCCAATGAGGGACACCAGAAACATGTTGCTCAAATGTGATGTTATGAACAGTGGAGCCACATTCCAAGTGACATCATTATGTGGACGATAAAATCAGCTGCAACCGTTCTTTCATTTAATTAAACCATTTACAAACTAAGAAAGAAAAGGCCTGACTGGACCAGGGACTCAACAACTTAGAATGCATTATGATACATTTTGCAAACTTACTTTAATGACATTCAAAAGTAAATTAGTCATAGTCCACCAGGATGCAGATGTATTAATGCTTAAAGGTCAGAACAGGATCTTCACCACAACCTGGCAGGAATAATGTGGCAAAATTATGTTCTTCAAACATAATTTGAAGAACATATTTCATTAAAATGACAATAATTTCCATCTTTTTACTTATTTTGGAAATAAAAAATCCAAAATCTCCATGGTTTAAAAAGTTTATTTAAAGTTAAGGACTTATCGTAATGAGAACTGGAGCATTTACTGGGTGCACTGGTGTGTCATTTCAGTGATTAGTCAGAGGAAGATGTTGGCGTTTGATTCTCTGAACAGATACAGATTGTGGGCGATGCCAGCATGAAGGTTGTAGAAGCTGCTGGCCTTCTGACTGATGTGTTTAATGTGTGAGGAGAACCAGGACATCATCTGAACATGTGCAGCCATAAGAAAACCACCAGTCAGTCAGACGAACTGGAGAAAAGGGCTTCAATTTGCAAGGAAGCATAAAGATTGAAGGAAAGGCTTGTGGTCTGAGTTCAGATTGACCCTCTTCTAGAATCATTGGTACATCAGGGTAAGAAGAGAGGCAGATGAAGTGATGATCTACTGTAGCAGCCTGTGAAAGCAGCTCTGGGGTCACTACTTGGTCAGGTTCAGCTTCTGCAACATTGTGATGTCATCTGACTACCTGGAGATCAGGAATGCCCTGGTTGTTCCATCAGTGGCTTTTCTTTTCCCTGATGTCATGAGCATATTCCAGGAAGGCAGTGGTTCAGGGAGCAGGACACAGCAGAGGTCACAGAGGTCACACCTTAACCCAGTGAGAATCTCTGGGATGTGCTGGAGAAAGACCTTGTATTGTGGTCAGACTCTTCCATCACCAATATAAGACCATGGTGAAAGATGAATGCAACACTAGATGGAAATAAATCTTGTGATGTTGCGGAAGCTTATCAGAACAATGCTACAGTGAATGTTGTCCCAAGAAATATAATTGTCAACTTTTGTGGGGGTGGGTGGGTGCGGGGGGCTAGAGAAGGTGGGGGGTATTTATGTTGTGGTGATGCTACATTTGTGACTTACTGAGTATTTATATGAGCACATCTTGGCTGTAAAATGTGGTGTTGTTGTTTTTTATATCCCTCCTGATCCAGCTGCTTGTTGTGTTTCAGGTTGCTGTATTTATGAAAAGCCCAGACAGTTTGGAGAATCGTCCTCTGAAAGTGAGGGAGAGGATGATGACGAAGGGTGTGGAAGTGCTAACTGCATCCTGGGCCACGGCAGGAAAGGACACGGACAGAGGCCTGATGAGGGAACCAGAGCACCTCCAAGTGCTGGAGGGACACACAACCATTAACGTGCAACACAAAGTGTGTTTGGGAGGGTCCATATTACAAACTGCTCTGTGTTTTAGTTTAGTTTCCTCACAGAGCTACAGACAAACCTGAAGTCAGAAAGTTCCAGCTGCTGGAGCACAGCTTCAAACTCTTTACTGCTGCTCTGCTCAAAAGCAGAGAGCGTCTTGAGTGGAGCGTTACTATTAAATCATCTTTCACTCAGCAGCTCAGTAGTTTGAAATGAGCTACTCATAAAATGAGCAGCTCATTTCATGAGTAGCTCAGAGTAATTAAATGTTCGATAATGGATTGTTTGTGTTTCTGCATGATTTCGCTGTGAGACAAGATTCCTGAGACTTGCTCATTTTAAACCAATGTCAGCAGGAACAAAAGGCACACATCCAAAACTGTGGCTGCTGCATTTTCATTGCATGAATATAGTGGTGGAATGTTTTTTCTCTTTTCATTCCTCTTGTTAGATTCTCACTCCATTGCTTTTAAACCTACATTAGCCTCAAATGTTGTCGGCTGTGTGGATATAAATTGAGATAATGAGATGAAAACTTGTTATTCTGGCAAACTTTTATGTAAAGCAGTTGTTCTGACTAATATGTTAGAAGACAGAGAACGTTCAATCGCTGTTCAGCACATTGGTGCATGCAGTAATTTACTTTTAACTGATTAAACTGTTATAAAACCACAGCTGTGTGCAAAAATGTTGTTTTTTCAGAGATTTAGCAACAACTTTTAACACTTCTGGAACGTTATTATAATAAGATCCATGCAGATCTAAAAACTCACTCTGTCTTTTCAGCAAAATATTGAGTCGTGCTGCATATCTCCAGCAGTTCGTCGGACTTTCTGACTGTAAGGTGTCTGAAACAAACCATAGATGATGGGCTGCAGGTTCCATTACACACTACTGATGGCATTGTAATTCTATTTATTTGCTGATCTCAGTTTATGCTGTTTTTTCTTGGATTCATACATGCAGTCCATTATATTTTGATGTGGATTTGCTTTGCTATCTCTCCACAAGTATGGGAAATTGACTGGACATACACAGATCTATAATATTGTGAGCAGTATTTACCGTTTCTCTGACAAACCAATGACAGCTTCTGTTGTCTCCACCTAACATAAAAGCGTATTAAACATAGTTAAGTCAGTTTTTAATTTATTTTTGGTTTTGTTTTAGAAAGCACTTTCTATTTACCTACACATACAGTTATTTTATATCTTCAGTTCATTTAAGTTCATAAGGTGACAATGAGCAAAGTTGGCTTGTTTTCTTGCCCCTGGTCAAACCGTCTGTAGTGCTCTCAAAACATGTAAATCTTAAGTATTCACTGTTCCACAAGGCATGATCTAGTTTAACAATATTTACTTGATTCATTTTTTATTAAAATCAGATTTTCTTGGACATTTGTCATAGCAGCAAGACCTGAGGGGAAAACACCTTCTGACTCAGATAACGGTTGCTGTTTATTCCCATCCAACCACTGCACTGAAAAAACACTCTTCCATTGGCATCAAGCAACTCACTGCAAGCTTAAATTTTGAACTGCAACTGAAGAACTTTCAGAAAATCTAAATTATGTTGGTAAGTTGGACTTAATCAGACCGGAACACTGGCCTTCCCATAATTGATGAACAATCTATTTTTTAGTTTTGCAATAATAAATAAAATTGTTTTTGGGAGAGAGAAATGATCGAAAATATCTTTTTTCTTTTTGTATGTAAGCATATATTCCTGTGACTATCAACTGATAAAAGCTACTGTTAATTCAGTTTTACCTACTGCCATATAACCCCTGCATACAGAGCTACCAAATGCACACATCAGTTTTTATGTTTGTGTTGTATTTTTTATGTAAATTAGTTTTTATTAAACATGGTATTTGCTTTGTATTTGTGAAATTCTGAATTGTGATATGCATCAACCCAGAAATATCCAGGTAGTTTCTGAGCAGTTTTCATTTTTTCAACCCTAGTGCTTAATGTATGTCTTGATTTCAATTCTCAATTCTTATTATATTTCTAATAAAGTTCAAAAGTAATTTAATTTGAGCTCCAGTGTTCATGTTAGTTTCAGTTGGGTGCAGGACGATTAGTTGAATCCATTTTTTTAGTCCAGCTGCTTCTTAGGGACATGCAGTTGGGCCTTTAAGTTGTGATTTTGGCTCAATTTCATCAGATGCAGATGAACGGAATCACTGAGACGAGCAGCTGATTGCTTTTACTGACATTCTAATAACCAATCTTTGTATTGTTGATAATAGTTCACTAAACATAGTGTATATGGCTCATCTCTTTCAAATATAAAACATATTTTAAACTAGCATGAAGAAGGGAGGTCTAACATTTAAACAATGAAAAATTCTAACTATAAAGTCTGTCAGTAAGTAATTGTCATTAAATTCATGTTGAATTTGGATTAAATCTGAGGAGAACTCATTGTGTCCACCAGTTTAACAGGATTTTAATTGAGCAGCGATTGGGAGGGGGATTTTGGATGTTTACAAGTAATATAAAGAAGGGACCAGAAAGTATCTGTCGTTTTTGTTTCACTTCTAAAATTACAAACTTGTAGGCTTCCATCAGAGTATTTCTCTACCACCAACAAGAAATACTCTGGACCTCTATAAACCTGATGATAACAGGAGACTGTGTTTTTAGTGCTGTGCTTTACAGGTTTTCTGATTTTTATTACTGTGACTTGAACAAGCAAAGGTCCTTAATTGAACTACTGGAACTCTTTCACAGGTTTCTGCATTTAGGACAGAAGGAAAGGTCTGACTGCTTCTTTGTCTCTCTGCTGTGACTTCTGTCATGACTCATTATTATTTTCGTCTCTGCACAATTTGATATGTGAGGCTATGTTGGCTCATTTATATGACTTTCTGTACCATCTCTACAAACTGACTTCAGTACATACATCGTTCCTGTACTGGTAACTCACCTTCCTGTATATATTGTTAGTATAAAGAAGGAGATATAATGTGAAATCAAGTTTTGAACTGTGATTAAAGTTACAACATATGTATCAACGTCTTCCCTCTGGTGTCATGACATAAGTAAAACATCATTTTCAACTTATCCCAAAATGGTGTGAAACATGATGAACCATAATAAAACTGTTTCAGTCCACTGACTTTTAGTATCAATGTTACAAAGCTTCTGCATAAGAGAAAAATACAGCAGATTAAACTCTTTATAGAGGTACTTATTAAAATTAAAATAACCTCATTTACATTTTTATGGTTCCAAAAGAACTTGTCTAATTTATTCCTGGTTTAATACAAGTTCATTCCTAAGCTGAAATAGTTCCATGGCATATACACAAGTACTCACCTTTTCACTTACATTCAGCATAATTTCTGTTTTCCGGTTTACCTAAATACAGCATCACTGTACCATGAAAAGGAATTGGGAAGATCTTCTCACCTGCACCTGCATTCCATAAACCACCAGTTTTATGGAGGGATGCTCCAGTAGGCTTGCTTGCATTTTATCAACATGTTCATGCTATAAATTAACTCAACTACCTAATGTTCTGTGCCATTTTGAGGTGTTCCTGTTGTCAGCATTACAACATACAGTGAATACAAAAAGTCAACACACCTCTTTTCAAATGCCAGGTTTTCATGATGTAAAAAAATTACTGCAAGACAAATAATTTCCACCTTTAATGTGGAAAAGGTACAAAGAAATAGAGGAACAAACTGAAATCTTTCAAGGGGAAAAACATAAAATAAAAAACCCAAATTAACCTGGTTGCATGAATAAAGGTGGTCGTAAAATTAGAATATCAAAAAAAGGTTGATTTATGTCAGTAATTCCATTCAAAAAGTGAAACTTGTAGATAATATTTGTTCATTACACACTGACTGATATATTTCAAATGTTTATTTATTTTAATGTTGATTAGAACTGATGACTAATAAAAACTCCTAATTCAGCATCTCAGAAAATTAGAATTTTGAAAAGGGGCAGGATTGAAGACGCCTGGTGCCACACACCTAATTAGATCAAAACACACGTAAATGCCTTGAAATGGTGTCAGGCTAGTTTTTTAGGTTATTGTGGGGATGACAGCTGATTTGACAGGTGTCCAAAAGACGGCCATTGACACCCAGCATAAGAGGGCAAGTCACAAAAGCTCATGGCTGGCTGTTCACAGAGCTCTGTGTCCAAACACGTTTCCTTCCCTTCACCTCTCTATGAACGCACAATGACACAACCAGAATGAATCTATGGTCCAATGTGCTTTCTGAGGTCCAAGGTCAATGCGGCCATCTACCAGGAAGTTTTAGAACACTTCATGCTTCCTGCTGCTGACCAACTTTATGGAGATACAGATTTGGCAGGATTTGGCACCTGCACACAGTGCCAAAGTTACCAGTACCTTGTTTAACGACCATGGCATCCCTGTTCCTAATTGGCCAGGAAACTCTCCTGACCTAACCCCATGGAAAATCTCTGAGGTATTGTGAAGAAGTTTTTTCTGTAGTATGTAACTTTAAAAGCTATGAATTTGTTTACAAAAATGGTCTGAAATATATATTTTTTTCTGCTTTGTGTATAATTTCAATAACAGAAAATCAGAAACCAGAAAAGAAGTAAATCTAAAGATTGACTTTAATTACAAAGTATTCACATCTTTCATATGCAGATATTACAGAACAGCATAAAGCACATATTGTACTTCTCTAAGGTCCATCAGTTAACTTCACAGTGCAGCCAGTAGTGAGGCCCTCACAATAGTGATCCACACTTACATGGTGCGATGGTGCTCATTTAAAAATATCTTGGGTTTTAGTTTTACTGTAAAAAAGTTCCACAACCACAAGCGAACATAAAGAAAGGTAAGCATAGATTGACTCTTGGATGTTGTCTGTCCTAAATGCACTGAAGCAGTTGGGAGAAATTTAGGTGGAGAAAAGGCTACAATAGGCTTATCTGTGAGACAAATGGAAAGGTTTACTTTCAATTTTCCTTCCAGTTTTACTCAGGAACACTGACATTCACCTTTGGAATATTTATAGAACATGAAAAATACACTTTCTATAAGCAAGCCTTTTTCTGATTTGAAAAAGAAAGTCCAACAGAAATTCAAGGTACAGTGTATAGCTACCATACATTACAATAATTTAATCCAATTACTTTTGAGCACAGGAAAATATTGAACACTAGTTTTTATTACCAACTTTATTGTGTATTATTGGCCCTGAAAACAATGACATGTAAGTAACTTTCACTGGACAGGCTTCAATGTCTTGCAAACATCAACACAGTTCCAAATAATTCCACATCTTCAGGCTAAAAAAGTGAAAGTGCTGAGAATGGAATCATGCAATAAAACCAGATTATTTTATTCATTTCCATTCTGGTGCCTTTGAGTCAACATGAAGAATCAACAATACATTAGTGTGCTGCTTGTTAGTTTAATAAATCTGAAAAAGACAATTGCTTTAACATTCAACAGTAAAAACCTGTTTTGAAAGAACATGTGAAAATGCAACATTTAAGAACCAATACTTTAATATATTCAAAAATTAAGTTCAAGGCACCCTTTAAAATGTTGAGAAAGCAGAATCTATTTCAGGTAAAGCCAGTTTCTCTGTAGCTTGGAAAACAATGAACCAATCGTGTGTTTCCACATAATCTATATTGTTATTATAATCCAAATATGTAATCAATGGAAAGTAAAAGGCATATTTAGGTCATATGGACAGTATGTTTTGGAATGTGTGTACTGGATGCTCCAAATGCCTCATAGGTTTTCAATTCCTGAACTAAAGTCTGATATTCACAACAGCAAAGGTACCTTTACCTGAAACCACAGTCCAACAAAATACATCACAAGAAAAAATCTAGCTTGAAGTGTGTGGTGTTAAAGCTCCAATATCAAAGTGTAATAGGAAAAAATAAGATGTTCAAGATTAAGACTCAACTGGATTGTTCATCTACCGTTAAACAGACTTTTAAAGCTGCAGTATGTAACTTTCATTTTAAAAAAAAATGTTTTGTTTGTTAAAATGAAAAACAAAAATGCACATGTCGTGATAGTACGAGACAGATAATCTGTGAAAGAACTGAACTCCTCCACCTCCTTCCTGTACTGCTATTGGCATCTGAAGACATGCACTGCTTTCGTTCAAAAACAGAAAGAAGAGTGTCTTTGCACTGTCAACCATGCCTGTGTATGCGCAATTCAATGTGCAAATGGTGGAGAAACAACTTAGCATTAAAGGAAAACTGTTTATTTGCTGTCAATGATGGCCATGCTAATAAGCCTTGGCATTCATGGCAGGCTGTGCTCTTGAGAAGAAGATGTAGCAGAGAGCATTGCATACACACGTGTGATTGACAACACAGAGACCCTCCTCCAGGCTTTGATTGCTTGTTTCTGACAGAGTGGTGTTGGAAACACTGGGAGAAAGCAGAGGAGCTCAATATTCTCAGATTATCTCATACATACTGTCACTATGTCGTGACAGTTTCAACAAATATATAAGACATTTTTCACGAAAGTTACATACTTTAGATGCACCATTATATTTTTCAGCACTACAGCTTGTAGTGAGACTAAATATGTAGTTAGTGCTTCCCAAATTCACCTTCAGTAAATCCTCTGCGTAGCAATCCTAAAATGTCTTAATTACTTGTCACTTGGGGGGAAAGTAAGATTAATAAGAGGCAAGGTGATGATTTAAATTTGGAGCGTATGCTGTGCATCTTATGAATTTTTCCTGTTAATTTGTTTCAATTTCAAATCTTACAGCTGGTTCATCACAGAGGCTCTTAAAAGTCTACAAACCTGTTACATCAGCAGGGTTTTGTGATGTAGAGTGAGACAATGATGAATCACTTCAAACATTCTCCACCTTTAGCTAAAGCCATAATTTGCAGAGGGGACAAAGGATTTAACTGTGCAAAGAAAAAGGTGGCACAAACACACTTCTGCAACTGGGTTATTGCACCTTTTATACTTTTCCTTTTAACACATTTGTTTATTGCCCACTTGAACTGCGCAGCACATATGTCATTATGTGGAAAATATTTATATGATTTACCATGATCATATTTATCACATCACAATAATGGGTATTTTAATCAGTGGGAGTAGACTTTTGAGAGTCACTGTGTACAATGAGAAAAGTAAAAGACAACAAATTAAATGTAAATACCAGTACAGGCACCAAATCCTGGCTATTTTCTAGACTGTTACTTGACATACAGAAGCATTCTCCTCAACACTCATATACCCAGCATTCTCAGCATTTACAGTTGTATTATAAACATTCACGGTGATGAGTAGATGTTTGCAGAATACAGACACTATTTAAGGCAAAACAAAGAGAAACAACTGCTCCAAAGTAAATCAAAGTGAACTATGACTTTAACTAATGAATTTAGTGGTATACACAATCTGTCAGTGTCTGTGGAGTCAAACATTTGGAGAAAGGCTGAAGCAGCTGCATTCCTGCATCATCTGTGGAAAAGACAAATTTCAGACATAGATGAAAACACAATTAGTCTGCAGCAAAGAATCCAGAAGAGTTCAAGACAGGTATGAAAGTGAACATCCTTTTCAGCATTTAAATCAGGAAACCTAAACTGATTACAACCACTGAGACTTCAGTTCTTTATATATTCATTTGTTGCTTTTGGTACATTAAATAAATCAACAAATGAATCTACCAGTGCTTTGTAGAGTCTGGCTTTAAAATAGCTTCCCTAACTAGAACCATACAACATGGTTACAGCTAAAAGACAATAAACTGAAGGACTGTAGATGTTATACAAATCTATTAGGATTTTAGAAGCTGAAGTTTAGAAAACTTCTGTTACAATAAAGGTTTACTTAGCTGTTCCTTTGTTGTTTAGACCAACTGTTACTAAAATGACCACTTTTCTGTAAACCTTATAGAGAATATCTAATTCTTTAAATTCTTGATAGACTATCAATTGCTTGTTATAGAGGGAAAATATGAGATAAATATAAATTATGTTTAACATTTCCTCAGATGTTTGTAAAGTGGTACATGAATGTACTATGGTAAGCAACTTGATTTTTACTCTATTCAACATTTTTGCTCAATTTAGTTTAATAATTCCATCTGTTACGGTTCCACGGTAATTAAGTGATCATTTTAAGGTGTTTGGCCACACTTTTTACAAATTTCTGTTGTGACTTAAAAACTTTAAGAAATATCCAATGATCTGGGCTACACCATGAGAGAGACTCTGCTCACAGTGATTATGCAAATATGATGAATCTTAAATACATAGGAGTGGAATAAACCTTAAAAGCATTTGTATAAGCCAATGAAGTGAAAGAAAATCATGTTTCTGGAAAAATAGTTGGACATAATTATCTGTTTTCTTATCCATCACTGAGCACAACTGATGCAACAAGAACTACAGTTGATATGTTTCTATCAGTTTATCAACTCCACAGCTGCTGGTCATAAAATTAGAATATCATGAAAAAGTTGATTTAAATCAGTAATTCCATTCAAAAAGTGAAATTTGCTTATTCATTCATTACATACAGACTGATATATTTCAAATGTTTATTTATTTTAGTGTTGATGATTATTACTGACAGCTAGTGAAAACTTCAAATTCAGTATCTAAGAAAATCTGAATATTGTGAAAAGGTTCCACAAACTAATCAGATAACACCTACAAGCGCTTTTAAATTGTCCAGTTCTGTAGGTTACACAATCATGGGATGACTGCTGACCTGACAGTTGTCCAAAAGATGACCTTTGACACCTTCCACAAGAGGACAAGACTCAAAGGTCATTGCTAAGGAAGCCAAGTATGTACATAGCTCTGTGTCCAAGCACATTCATAGAGAGGTGAAAGGAAGGAAAAGATGTAGTCAGGAAAAAAAAATGGACAGGCAATCTGGATATGACCGCATTCTGGAGAGGATTGTGAACCAAAACCCACTTAAAAATATGGGAAAATACACAAAGAGTGGACTGCAGCTGAAGTCTGTAAGTCACAAAAGCTCATGGCTGGCTGTTCACAGAGCTCTGTGTCCAAACACATTCATAGAGAGGTGAAGGGAAGGAAAAGGCATGGTTGAAAAAAAAGTCTACCAGCATTAAGGATATCTGCATTCTGAAAACTTTGAAACAATATCCGTTTAAAAATATGTGGAAGATTCACAAAGAGTGGACTGCAGCTGGAGTTGGTCCTTCAAGAACCACAAATCAAGGTTCCAGTCTGGAGGAAAAGAGAGGCTCGGAATTCAAATTGCTTGAGGTACAGTTAGTTTCCAGTCAGTGATGGTTTAGGGTGCCATGTCATCTGCTGGTATTGGTCCAATGTGCTTTCTGAGGTCCAAGGTCAATGCGGCCATCTACCAGGAAGTTTTAGAACACTTCATGCTTCCTGCTGCTGACCAACTTTATGGAGATACAGATTTGGCAGGATTTGGCACCTGCACACAGTGCCAAAGTTACCAGTACCTTGTTTAACG
>CAEGAE010010698.1:0-19252 GCA_903067095.1 Girardinus metallicus
TTATTTGCTTTTATAGATCAAACTTGAGCATAAGAATTTGGCTTTTTTCACCAAGATAGTTTACAAAAATAAACAATTTAAAGGCACAGCATATTGTTCTTCCAATTAGCATCAGTTTTATATTTTAAAATTGTCTTTCTTTTTGCACACATTCAAACCAGCATCTGATGATTTTCAGTGGATGTTTTTTGTTTTACTCTGGTTACCCTGGACATTCACTGACCAGAAGATACAAACAAATCCATATTTATAAACGCTAAACCTTCACAACACACTAAATCTGCAGTCTGTTTTAAACAGCTGCCTGACAAATGGCATTCTGTTTAGTCCGCAGTATTTTCGTCTTGGGAATTCGTCGTATTTGTCTAACGCGTTCGCTGTCGCCTCAGTAGAAACTGATCTGAAATATTTCCAAACCCCAGACACGTTGGGATGACGAGGTCGCGTGTTGGCATCAGAACTGTAGCAAACGAAGCTGAAATAAAACTGATTTAATATTTAAAATGTCAATCAGAAGAACCAAAATACAAAGTTATGTACAAATTCTGGAATTTTAAAGGCTGAAATGAAAAAATTAATAATATTATTCAAAAATAACAAATTCAGTTTGAAAAACGACTTTCCCAAAAATATTTTTTTTTTTTTCAATTTAAAAGCTAGTACTTACAGAAGGTAGTGTATATTTGTTAGGCAGGGTGACATTTATACAGTAACTGCATGTGGTGTTGACTTTGCTTGAACTCCAAATAGTTCAGCCGGTAACCAAACAAAGCTGGTTTATAAACAAGAGGTCTCACTTTCACATAAACTGTATATCTTTGTCTCTCTGGTGCATTTTTGGTTAAAAAGCCAACCGATTCCATTCTGAGAAACAAGATGGTTCAAAAAGTCAGATTAGCTGCTAATTAACCTTCTGACTGCAGACGCTTTGAAAATAACTGGACACATATCAGAGTTAGTACCACTATGGAAGTGGCACAAATCTTTTATTTTTTTCGTGGTGAAAAGATGAGCATTGGGTCATTCAAACTGCCGTGAAAAAATCGGATTTTGGTCGGATTTGAGTAACCTAGATTCTGGAAATTTAAAAAAAAATAACGAACAATATTTTTACTGCTATTTTGATGGAAAATAAAAATTAATTCTGATCGTCCACATGAAATAAACTGATTCGAGTTTTTGTTTATGGCCTTTAAACTTGGTACACGTTATAGTTTGCTTATTTGATTCTTCTTTTCATTTTTCTGTTTCCTCATTTTTTGCATTTCGTCCCATTTGGAGACAAAAGCTGAGAAGGTGACTTTTCTAAGTTGTTGTATTACTTAAAGCAGATAAGTTTTATTTTTCCCTCTGCTCTTCCGTTGCTCAGAATGTCGTCAAACATGCTTGTCTACCATTGTTTCACAGCAGGAAACATGTTTCTCCTCGTCTTAAAGCATGCTGAGCGTTTTTAATGCATCAGGATGCAGCTTATACAGCATTTTTTATTTTTACATCACAACAGCTTTTTCACTGCAGCTTCTTTTCTGCTTAAAATATACTACTTCTTAGAGAAAAAAACAGATTTTAATGGGATTGAATTGATTCCTTTCTGAAAAGCATATTCAGTTGATTTTGTTTTGCATGTTTTGCTACAAATTAAACATTCAGCTTTAATTTGCAAAACACTAAAATTTTGAATTTGTGATCCTTTTTAAACGAGTTTTACCCTGTAGGCCTGCATGCTAACCTGTTTTAACTAATTATAACCATATTAACTAATTATAACCGTATTAACAGTGGATGCCATTTGAGCCGTTGCTTTAATACATTAACCCGATCCTGGAAACTGAAAAAAAAAAATAAAACAAAACAACATTTTGTTCATTTAGTCACATTGGTTTTACCTCCTTTATGTCAGGATAATAAATTGGATTAATTAAAAAAAAAATGTATATATATATATATATATTTTTTTTTTATGTTTTTGGGGCTTATTTTGCTACTCTGTCCATTTTCTAAGAAATATATCCTCCTACTACATGAAAGCCTTCAACTTTATCACATTTTCCTACGAAGTGTTATTAAAACAAAGTGGCGGGGTTCTTCGGCAGCTCACTCTGATGTTTGTAAACGTTTGTTTCCTCTTCCTCTCTTTCTGCAGGGCAGCAAAGTACAGACCAGAGTGGGCCTTCTCATGCTGCTCTGCACGTGGATCAGCAACTGTCCCATCGCTGTCACACACTTCCTGCACAACCAGGATAATGTTCCCTTCGTATCCTTCATTTCAAACCTCTGAGGTGCCTTTGCTGCTTTACACTCGGATCTGCTGCTGTAGCATGTTGGGTTCCGCCTGCACAGGTTGTTTTGGGTTTCACCCTTAATAAGTGCCCATTTTAAAGGTCTCAGTCTTTCTTTTTGTTAAAATTATAAATCTGAGGGTATTATCTAAGCCTAGGAGTGTTAAAAAATTAGCAGCAACCCTGATTCTACTAAGTTATGTTTATAAAAAGCTATCAGTCATTATTTTCTGCTTGACTGGAAGAGTTTAGCAGGAAGAATGGAGGAAAACTGCAGTGCCCAGTTTTCACTCTGATACTAAAGGAGATTGTTTTGTAATTTTTTATTAAAAAAGCAAAATTCTGGCGCTCGTGATTGATTTATATAACCAATAAAAAGAGTAAAACATTGAGGGAGGTGAATACTTTTTATAGGCACTGTAAAGTAACAGGGATTTTAAAACATGAATGGTACTGTACATGCAGAGCTTCTGAATTATTAAAAATGTATCTGTTAATCCAAGTAGTGCTGAAACAATCTGATCAATAATGATGAATCAATTATTGAAATAACTGTTAACTAATTTAGTAACACAGACTCTAAAAAGGCCGTTTGCTGAAAGAAAACATATTCAGAGTAGTAATCAGG
Organism: Girardinus metallicus; assembly: GCA_903067095.1. Lineage (NCBI taxonomy): Eukaryota > Metazoa > Chordata > Actinopteri > Cyprinodontiformes > Poeciliidae > Girardinus > Girardinus metallicus. The sequence goes on from CAEGAE010010698.1 coordinate 2,908, forward strand.
CCAAAATTGTACAAAAATATATAGACATTTTGCATTTAAGATGTAAAAAAAACCTCATCAGAGCTCTTCAAGTGCCAGTTTATATTCACCTGGTTCCATTTCTTTAAAAAAATAAAAACTTTAAAGAATCTCCTGTTAAGCACTTTTTGCTATCCGCTTATTAATCTGTTAATCCAAAATTAGTCACCATATTATTCCTACACTGTATTAAAGTTAAGTCGAGCAGAAATGACTGAACTTTTCACATGTTGATGTAAGAAGTATTTGCTACAAATCAACAAGCATAAAGGAATGCTATGCTGTTGCATTTTAGGCACTAAAATGTTTTTCGTATTTAAATAGGAATTAAATTCATTTGGATCTTTTAATATATTTCTAATATTGTATAAAAAGGCTTATGTAGTGGAATGAAAAACTGCAGAATATGCAAGTTTTTTAAATCTAATTAATGGTCAGAATACTTGATAAAATAATTCTTTGCAGCATTAATTTTTACAAGAAAATACGTTTTAATAGTAGACTTAACTTTAAGACTCTAATTAGTTAAAAAATAAAACCAAACGGAAAATGCCTCCAAAATATTCAACATGGACAAATTATCCAAAGTTATGCAAGAATAAGTTTCACTTGTTTCAAATCTCCTCGTTAACCTGCGGCAGTGCTCATCCTGAGGGTTGGTCCTTGACGTTGGGGCTGCTGTAGCTGACGGCTCAGATCTCAGAGAATCTGGGAGAAGACGAGCGGCTCGTCCAGGGTCTCTGCGCTCTCCTGCTTGGGATCTGCATCTACTATAACGACAACTCGCTGGAAAACTACACCAAGTAAGTGTCCCGATAAGCTGTCTTCTTAGGAAGACCGAATGCAAATGTTATCTTTTCCATGTCTATTATCGGCTGTCGACAGTCCAGAAAGTTACTGGTTAGCAAATTTGTCCCATTTTAACTTGTAATTGATGTAAATATTCAACTAAACTCCACCCACACTTAGACGATAAATTATCCCAGAGGTTATTGCGATAAACAATAATGTTGTCTTGAGACCATTTTCAAGTAATATAATGTAATGGAATAAAACTACATGAACACATTCTCAAAGATCAATAAACTTTAAATTCTAGTGAACATTTACACTGCAAAAACACAAAATCTTACCAAGTAGTTTTGGCTGAAAAGCTATTTGTAAATTAGTTTTATCTCCATTATTTGCAATAGAAACTAGACCAAACATAACCTGGTAAGATATTTTGCGGTGAAACTGGAAGACATTTTAAATATTGAAAATAAATAAACAAAACAGAAAAAAAACAACTAAAATGAATAATTAAGTCTTTGCAAACAAAATTGCCCTTCAAAATAAGGAGCTAGTTGAGACCAAAGCACCAGACTGAAGAGTTTGATCAGGTTTTGGTAGAAAGAGGAAAAAACTGTAAATGATGCAAATAGAAATGACCGAATTTGTTTTAATTCATCATGCAATTAAATAATTTATTATTTTGACAGGCCTACCAACCCTAAAGATTGGATAGAAAAAGCCTTACCTCCTGACCACCGACTGTTTTAGTTTATGATAGATCAGTGTCAAGAGGCTTTATAAACACTGGTGTGTTCCTTTAAAACAATCTTTTCAGAGTTTTCATTTTCTCGTTCAGGGAGAAGCTAAAGCAGCTGATCGAGAAGCGCATCGGGAAGGAGAACTTTGTGGAGAAGCTCGGCTTCATCACCAAACATGAGCTGTATTCGCGGGCGGCGCTGAAGCCGCAGCCCGTTTTCCCGTCTCCGGAACAGATGCTGTTCGACCACGAGTTCACCAGGCTGGTCAAAGAGCTGGAAGGTCCGTCCTCGCTACAGATCGGCTCTTCTGGAAGGTTTTTATTCAAGCAGACATAGAAGAGATGCAGCGTTCTCTTTCTGCTGCACACAGGTCTGATCACCAAAGCTGTCCACAAGTCCAGTGAGGAGGACAAGAAGGAAGAGGAGGTGAAGAAGACGTTGGAGCAACATGACAACATTGTAACTCAGTACAAAGAGTTGATCAGAGAACAGGTAACCCCTGACGCAGAAATCTATAAATAATTCACTGCAAAAATACAAAATCTTACCAAGTAATTTTGGTCTAGTTTCTTACTACACTTTAAATAAGACAAAACTAAGTTAGAAATTACTTTTCAGCTAGAAATAGGAGCTTGGTTTAAGTCAATAATTCCGTATTATTGAGAAAAAGATACTTAAAAGTATTTGATCCTTTGGCAGATTATTTCACTTATGGGAAAAATGTTTTGCTATAAGTGAAATAATCAGTCAGTGGAACTAAAACTTCATCAGTATCAAGTAATTATTGACTTCAAGCTCCCATAGGCCCTTTGCATGTCATCGTTTATATCCGGAAACGCTGCGCATGCTCACAGCACCGGAGGACAAAAAGACCATTCTTTTGCCATCCGTGGCCGCGCTGCTGCAGGAGAACGATCCCATTAACAAAATGAAAGTTGGAGATCTAAATATTATTAATTTAGTGCAGTACCACAGCAAAGGGAAAAATAACACAGAAAAACCGTTGAAGAACAACTCAAAACCACTGGTATTCTTTTCTTGGTCGCTCCCTGTGTCAGCTACGCTACGCAGACTCGTTGCCATAGCAACTGACAACAACGGCACTATAAGTATCAGGATTAAAACATTTCCCACACAAAGAACAGAACATTTGGTCTGTTAGAGTTTTTTAGGCTTGGTGTTTATTTTCGATTAAATAAGTGATCACTTAGCTAATGCTGCTATAAGCTAATCTAACACAGCAGTAGATTAGCTCATTTATACACCTGCTCTGCTGACGATCTGTCAGAGCTGGTGTTTAGGTCGCCTTTTATATATATTTTAAACTGAACCGAAACACAGCGAACTCCACATCACATCTTCATGTTAAGGTTGTCAACGTCAAGCTAGCACAACTGACCCACTTCCTTCTCCCTCACTATTTTTTTCTTAAAACTTTTTCCTAACCTTGTTATCTAGTCGTCATTGTGTTGACAAGTAGCAAAGCACCGCATCCCTTTTTCTTTTACATATTAGACGTATGTAATATTTAATTTAATATTATGTTGACAACTCAACAACTCGATGCAATGCTAGTCATCGTTAGCCAGCAGCGTTTTGCCCTCCAGCAGTGAGCTGGGGCCTAACGCTGCCAGGGATCTATATTTTGCTGAAAAGTTACTTTTAAGTTAATTTTGCCGTATTTCAACTATATTAAGATATTTTCACTAGAAACTAGATGAAAAATACTTGGTAAGATTTATCGTTTTTGTTTCTGATGTTTTTTCTTTGCCCGCATGTTGAGTCTCTTTGTGTTTGATGATCAGGACGCTCAGATTCAGGAGCTGAAGGAGAAGGTTTCATCGATGACGACTCAGACCGAACAGCTGCAGGCTACAGTCAGTCAGCAGCTGTCTCAGATTCAGCAGCACAAAGACCAGTACAACATCCTGAAACTCAAGCTAGGTGGGTCCGTCTGTTGGTGTCTAAATGAACGTTGAGGAGGATGATGGTCTGTCTCTACCTGATTTTTATTCAGAATCAATCAAATTTAATTAGTTTAATTCATGCAATATGAACATAAAATCATATTTTTCATCTAAAGGAACATAATTTGTCTGACAGTTTTTGGTCTTTGTGTTCAGGTAAGGAAAACCAGAGTCAGTCTAGCCAGGGGGACACTCAGGTGAACGGGCTGCAGACGGAGGAGCTTTCTCAGCTCCGGGAGGAGCTGGAGGAGCTCCGGAGGCAACAGACACTCCTGCAGACGCAGCTCAGCGAGAAAGATGCGCTAATCGACAGCCTGGTCTGTAGCACGGCGGTGCTCAGCTGTTCTAATGAACTTAAATTTTATTTTTTGCATCTTCTATTTGTGTTATTTCATTACACCATTAGCAGTAGCTGATGTCATTGTGAGGATCTGTCGACGTTAACGGGAGCTAACGCCATTAGCTAAGGCCATTAGTTAATGGCATTAGCTAGTTAATAGTTCTCCGACTGAAGAACTATCGGCCACCAACTCACTTAAACTGGCTCTTTTAAATACCAGATCTCTGTGCTAAAGCTCTATTAATTAATGATTTCATCACTGAGCATAATATTGATGTTATGTTTCTGACAGAAACATGGTTGAATGACAATAATGAACCAGCCGTACTAATTGAATCTGCGCCTCCTAACTACAGTTTTTTAAGTGAGAACAGAAAACATAAAAAAGGAGGAGGCGTGGCTTCAATATTTAAGAAAACCATAAATTGTAGTAAAATCTCTTTGGGTCATTTCACGTCTTTTGAGTATATTGGAATCGAGGTAAAAGGCCACAAACGAACTTTGACACTAACTTTATACAAAACTCCAACATAGGTGGAAAATTTCTTTCCTGTCTTGAATGAGCTTCTATCTCTCATATGCATTGATTAACCAATCAAAACTAATGGGAAGGTAATGAGTAGATGTTTAAGTGACATTGAAGCATTCTTTAAGTCTTTATAATTCCCCGTTGAAAATTATGAGAGAAAATGTTTTGACTGTAAACAGTTTGAGTTAGAAACTGGAGCTTCAAACTATTGGATTGCCATTTGCTGGGTTTTTCAGCTGAATCTATCCTCTTTTTCTGTTTGGTCCTCCTCAATTTCTATTTCTCCTTCTCATTTCCGCTTTTCCTTTATTTCGGTCTGATCGAAACTCATTGATCAGAAATGACTGCTCTGGCTGGACGGAGCTAGCGCCGTAGCACTTAGCATACGTCATCTATACAGAATGAACTCCAGCGTAAACAAAATGGCCATCTATTTTCTATTTATAAAAACTAAATAGCCTGCAGTATTTTTTTACTGTACTGTTTTTTTAAAGTAATTTTTTACTCAAATTCTAATGTTAAAACTAATCATGCATCCTTTTAAAGCTGTGGCAGCAACTAGGAAACATTAATTAGTTTAAAATAGGATTTACATACATCTAGTATGATTTACATGACTAATATGATGTACATACATTGCATCATATTAGTCATATTGTGTAGAGCTCTGCATGTGGAGTTAACATGATTTTTAACTGTGTTTTTGTGTTTTTAATACAGAAGTCAGCAGCACAAGCAGCTGAGGGTCCAGCAGGATCAGACAACACTGAGCTTCTCCAGGTGGGATTCATGACCTCAACTTCACCCTCTTCCCAAACTTCAGCTTTACTCTAGAAAGGAAAACTTAATCTGGGGAAGTAAAAGAAGCTCTTATGAACTTTCTTTCTTTATTTTACCCACACTATTTGCAGTTCCCTGCATTAATCGTCTTCTGGTTGAAACATTCAACAAAAACAACTAAAAATGTATAACCCAGATAGATCACATACGTTCAAAATAAAAATAAAGTTCAAAACAAACGAATAACACTGTTACGAAAACCATTCCACGAAAGGACATTTACTTCCATATGTTAAGCAACACTTATTCGGGAAAAACACATAATATAAGATTAAGACGAATCATTCGTTATTATTGTTAAGCAATTAATCAGTCATGAAGAATGAAACTGGATAATTTTGAATTACTGAGTTTTGTCATTTAATTTCCTTTTAGGATCAATAAAGTATTTTGGAATTGAATTTGAAATTTTCTAAAGTGAAAATTTGTTTAGACAGACTTCATACTCCATTTTATTCATGTTTTTGTTTGCTCTATTTTGGATATTTAAAATATTTTCCTGTTCCAGTGTTTAAATGTTCTTTACAAAACTAAAGTTTATAAGTCTTTGAGAGGCGAATTTGCACGATTATGCCATTATCAATGTATTCCTTTAAAAATCACGATAACATTATTATTGTTATTTGCAATAATCACTGGAGCAATTTATCGTCAAGCAAAATTTATCGTGACAGGCCTAACAGTTGTTTTTTTCTAAATACTTTCTTAAAGGTGACTGAAATTCATTCTAATACGTTTTTCAGTAAATTATTCCATCTACAGAAAATTTGATTGAAATTTTGGAAATATAAATCTACCTTTGATTGTATGTCTAGTCTGTAAATCATGTACACTAGTACTAAAAAACAAATTACAATATATAATCTTTGACTATTTTGAACTTCTGATCTTTCTTTTGAGTGATGTTTTAAAAATAAACCTGAGTTTTGTCTTTATTTCTGTGTTGCAGGAACTGGAAGCATTAAAGGACCAGGTTCAGACCCATTTGGCAGAAATCAGCCACCTGAAGGCCGAGAGGCAGGAGCTGCTGAGGAGAGCGGAAGCAGGGGTAAAGGTCATTAAAAATTATAATGATGTGACGTGAAGGACGCAAAAACACCAAATCTTACCAAGTATTTCTGACTGGGTTCTACAAATATCTTAACACACTTTAAATAAGACAATACTAACTTAGAAGTAACTTCTCAGCCAGATATAGGAGCTTGTTGTAAGTAAACAATACTTGAATATTGATGAAAAGTTTCCACTTGTAGCAAGACATTTTTCACAGTGGAACTAATACTTTTTAATCATTATTCAAGAATTGTGGAAAAATTGATTTTCTGAATTTATTTCCAGAAAATTCATTTTCTGAATTACGCAGCAAGAAAGAAAAGGAAAAGTCTGATGAGAAAAAGACGAAAGGAACTGGAAAACATGAGAACTGTGGGAATAAAATAAAATTTGATGTGGATACGATAAAATATTACACATTTTCTTAAAATCAAAAGAGAGGGCATTGTGATAAAACTTTTTATTTTATAGTAAGTAATGTTATACGTAAAAAAGTCTGCTAGTAGAACTAGTACTTTTTAATTAACATTCAAGAATTACTGACTTAAATTAGGCTCTTATTTCTTACTAAAACGTTACTTTTAAATCAGTTTGATCTTATTTCAAATATAATAAGTATTTTTGACTAAAAACTAGACAAAAATACTTTTGCTGTTGGAGTGTTAATCCCAGATGTTTAATTTCTGGTGTCTTCTTTCAGTCCTCTGACACAGCGCCCCCTAGTGACAGCTCCTCAGATGCAGCTAAGGCAGAACTGGAGAACCGACTGGCGGCTCAGACGGCAGAGGTGGAGCGGCTGAAGGTGGGACGATCGGACCGTTTTTTATCTCTCCGTGTAAATCAGCCGCCGCCGCGCCTCTCCTACCGTCTCTCTCTCCTCCTCGGTGTTTATTCAGGAGAGTCGATCAGGACTGGAGCAGCAGCTGGCGGCGGCCACCAGCACGGCGGCCATCTTGCAGACGGAGAAGTCCAAGCTGCAGACGGAGGTCCAGGAGTCCAAGAAGGAGCAGGACGACCTGCTGATGCTGCTGGCGGACCAGGACCAGAAGATCCACAGCCTCAAGCAGAAACTCAAAGAACTGGGAGAGACGGTACGAAAACATTCACTGGAGGTCAAACAAGGTCAAAAACACATCACTGTCGATCAAACAGGGGTTTACTTCCTTTACTTCCCTCCTTCCTATTTTCATTCCTTCCTTCCCTTCCTTGATTCCTTTTTTCCTTTCCGTTCTTCCTTCCTCCATTCTTTACATGTTTTCTTGTTTTTTCTCTTCTTTCTTTCCTTCTCCCTTTTCGTTAGTTTCTTTCCTAGTTTTGTTAGTTCCTTCCTCACTTCCGTTTGTTTCTTCCCTCCCTTTCTTCCTTCCTCCCTTCTTTACATCCTTGTTTTTTTTCCTCCCTCCTTTCCTTTCTGTCTTCCTTAGTTTTTGTTCCTCCTTTCCTTAGTCTCTTCTTTCCTTTTTTATCTTTCTTCCCTTTGTTCCTCCCCTCTTTCCTTCTTTCATTCATTCCTTTCTTTTGTCTTCCTCTTTAATCCTTTGATCATTCTCTGTATTTTAAGTTTAAAAATCTGAAACTTGAGTTTATCAGATTAAATTTAAACTTCACCCAAAGTCAAATCAAATCTATTTGCATATCATGTTACAGACAAAAATTAAAACAAAATACAAACACAGTAAACAACCATCATCCCGTTTTAATCTTCTGAGAAGTTTCTCCTTCAGCGTCTTTAACCAGAAACATGAATCTCTGCCACGGCCTCCCAGGGGTCAGAGGTCGCCGTCTGACTCGGCTCTGTTCTGTCTGTTTGCTCTAGTTAGACTGTGGCCCTTCCCTTACAGGTGGAAGATGAAGACGACCTGCGGGACCAGACCTCTGACGAAGACGACGAAGATGAGGATTAGAGAGGAAACACTACAGAGAGAAGAAGAAGAGACTTCCCGCCTGAGAACCGGAGGACCGGCTTCGCGCTCGCCGATCCGGTTTCTCCTCCCGGCTGCCATGTTGTCTTCGTTTCCCCGCGTGTTGAGTTTCTGGATGTTTCCGTGTTCAAGCTGAGATTCTTCTCGGAGGTTTAAGCTCGTCAGCACGTTCTTCTCCAGTGTTCCCCCGTCGGTATTTTATTTTATTCTGCTGTTCTACGTTTTCTAATCACAAAAACCCGAGTCTAGGTTGATTTTAACATCATTAAAGTGGAAAATCGGCTGTGGAGGAGTTTGGAAACTAGCACACTTCTCCTGGATTTCCTCCGTTTCACCTCGACGGCTAAACCGCTCTACGATATGCTGCAAAACACTGAAAAACATGTAAAGACCGCGGAAAATAAGACGTATTTTTTCAACTTTTTGTGCAGTTCTGGCATCCAGCTTCTGTATGATACTGTGTAACTTATCAATTTAAGAGCCACATTGAAAAGAATTAATAATCTATCTGTATGCCGTATGGGAAAATATTTGTAGATAAATTAAATTTTACTAAATCTACAACCCAAGACTTTTTGTGTTTTGTTTTTTTCGCTGACTTTTCTGGGAAAGTAAATTTATTTACAAGGCACCTTTCATTCAAATTGCTCTGCAGAAAATTACAATAGAAATATTCTGTATTAGCTGCATTTCCATTACAAACATCCTCAAAACTTTGTCAATAAACATAATTTACATTAAATGAGAAAAGTAATTAAAGCCACTTTAACGGCAGTCAGAAGTAAAAATGCATTTGGTGAAAAGTCTACCCGATTAAATGATCAACTATTTAATATTTATAAATTACATAATCAAACAGACCAACATATGAAATTAAGTGGAAATTTTGGTATTTCTAGGACCAAAATGACAATAATTCATATTGGTAAGAAAAAATTACAAAATCAGATACATTTTTTCCAAATTAGTTTCTTTCGATAAAAAAACCTGTGAAACTTTAGTGTGTGTCTGAGTCTGGTGAAATTTTGGTTACAACACGTTTGTTTTTCATTCAGTGGGCAGAAAATCCAGAAAGTTTACTCTAGTAAGAGTAAAAATGCTTTTTAATAAACATGAATGTTTCTTTTTTTAGATGAATTCTTCTGTAATTGCGTCATTTGGTCAGAAGGGGGCGTCAAATATCCTGACATCCCCAAAACGCCCTACATGACTTCACATGTTGTTCACAATAATATGAACGTTCAAAACAACACTAATGATAAACTGGTTCCACCTACAGTTAAGATTCAAACATCCTGGTTCTACATTACGTCATCGTCACATGAGCGTCTCCGTCCATTCAGATCTCTGATTAAAAGGTGAACCAGCTGGAAGGTACAATACTATCCATGCAAATAATGTGACTCGACACGTCTCCGCTCTGTTCTGCACACGTCAGCATTTCATCACCGATCGGCTGAACGTGAAAGATCCAGATCCCATTCATTAAAACAGAACCAGTTCACAACACACTGAATAAAATAAACCTCCATATCTACTTCTATAGAATCAAATTCTAACTAATCGCAGCCTGATGAATTTAAGATCCAAATCGATCAGCTGACTGCAGTCGAGTCGAGGTGTAAACTTTGCAACAGTCACTGTTTCCTGTTGACTGTCCCGTGCGCTCGGTTTGATTGGGGATCAGAGTTGCAACATTTGTTATATTTTAGCTGTTGCGGTTCACTTTCACACTGTCAAACGAGCCCACCACAGGCTGCCCTCCCCGCCTGTGGTGGCGCTGCACCAAGAACTGCTTGGTGCAGCGCAAAAAAGAAGACACAAAAAGAAGACACTGAGCGCATCTTCCTCCTTGACAAAATGCAAATAAAAATGGAGTAGCGTCCGAGTTATTGTAGGATTTCTCTTTTGTGCTTGGTACAAGAGCAGAAGTCATTTCTCTCTCTAGCGCTAGGCTAGCGTGTTTGTTTTGGTTGTATTTACCCAGAATACCGCACCAGAGTTCACTTCAACCGATTTGAGACTGAGGTATGTAGGCGGACCAGAGTCCACTTGCACATTCACACCTCCCTAAATGAACCGGACTTTATAGGCAGACTGGGCTGGTGTGAATAAACTGTATAGCCTCATGAAGGGCTTTATCTAGGCCATGGGTGCTTAAGTCCAGTCCTCGAGAGCTACCATCCTGCAACCTTTAGAAGCATCCTTACTCCAACAGACCGGGATCAGCTCTAAACAGGCCTGGTAACGAGCTATTCATTTGATTCAGGTGTGTTGGAGCAGGGATTCATCTGAAAGTTGCAGGATGGTAGCTCTCGAGGACTGGACTTGAGCACCCCTGATCTAGGCCAAAGGTAGATCTTAACAATGGGGCAGACAGGGGCGTCACAAGGTTTTAAGGACAAGGGGGGCTTAGCCCCCAGGAGATGCAGGTCAGAGAAGAAGACAAAGAAGTAAATCTCCACTTGTTATAGCGTATAAGCTCATTTTAGCACTGCAGCACAGCTAACTCCAACAGGAAGTAACAAAAGCACAGTTCTTTTCAAAATGTAAAGCTGTGACTGTGCAAAAAATATTTTTCTCATCTAGTATTTTAAAATTATTGTGGGGGGGCTATGAGTTTTAAACTATTTTCGACAGTCCTGGACCTATTTTGGAGGAACATAAGATGATGGATGGATGGCTTCTGATCATCATTTGTTTATTATGCAAAGGCATATTCAAATAAATTGTTCCACCTGGTTCCTTAAAATTAAAGCTCTTGTAAAGGTTATAAAAATTTTCTTCAATATATTGTTATTTTTCTTGATAAATGTTGCTATTGACTTTATCACAATTTACCAAAAAGTTAAGAATTTTCTGAAATGTAACTCTTATGAGTCAGTTTTAGTTGTTCTTACTTTTTGACCCATTGGAAAAATAGCTTTGACACTAATTGAGCATTATTTTTAACCCTTTGTACAAAATTAACGATTCAAGAAAGTAGCTTTCCCCCACTCATATTTCAATTTTTGCGAAATTTTGTGGAAAACAGCAAAACATAGAGTTCTAAAAAATAATCTTATCAAAGGGACATAGACTATTCTATTTAATTTAAATATACGTAAAAGAGGGTGGGGAATGGACAAAATAACAAAATTAATTCATCCCAAAATGCACAACCTGGCAAAACTTTAGGCTATTTGCATCAACACAACCAAAGTTATGCAAAAATAAAAAATAACAGAAGGAACCGGGGGCCCAGCAGGGTTAGGATCGCCCCTGGACCCAGAAAGTTTAGGTTCGCACCTGGATCTTTGTTAAAACCACTCAGTAATCAAGCCGTCACACCTGTTTCAGCTCTCATCAACCAAAAACTCAATAATGGAGTCAAAATAATTCACCACTTTCCCTGATAATTACCTTTTTTTTAATCAGTTTATTCATTTTTGACGTATTTTTAAGATTAAATATGTTTGTTTTTCTTGCAGAATGGACTTTATTCCATTTATAGCAGCTTTATTGTTTCTAATCCTAATTTCCTGGAGTTGCACCTGATGCCCTCGCCCCTCCCTCCTCTTCCTCCTGCCGTCGTCGCATCCTCCTCCTCCTCTTCCTCTCCGGGCTCCAGCAGTCTGTCAGGACGCCGAACCGTCCTGTCTTCCAGCTTCTGCAGATTTTTAGTTTTTTTTTTTTCCGTTTTCCAGACAGACTTGTGGGTCTCACAAGGTGAAGCCGGACATTGTGACTTTTCCTGCGGCCGCCATGCAGCTGCCACCGATGATCTAACGACGCCGCAAAGTGCCACCGGACCCGGATCCAAGTCGAGCAGCACCAGCAGAGTCCTCTTCCAGGAGAAACCAACACATGACCGTCTCAAAGGTGAGTCCGCCTGGGTTTTTATTTTTATTTCTGCCGTTTAAAGTTGCAGATGTGTTTCTGTGCAGGGATTATTTCTGGAGCTTTGCAGAGTCTGAGCTGCAGAGCTGCCATGCGGCTGCGGGGATAACAGGCTTTAACATCAGGATGAGTGTTTTTAACCTTCACACTGTTGCACGATGGATGAACGCGGTCAGTCATACTGGTGCATCATCGAAACAATAAAGTAAATGTATAATTCAAGAATTTACTTACATTTACGTGATTTCTTTTCTTTTTCTTTTTTGATTGAAGCTAATGAAAAATTTATCTGAAAATTAGAGTTAAAAAATAATTTTCAGAGCAGAAATGTTTTGCACAGTTTCAGTGATGTGATTAAGCCGATTAATGTAAAGTTAAGTGGAAGGAAAAAGTGTGGGGGTAAAAGTGTGAAAGTGACACACTTTCACATATCAACAGGTAACTGTAGTTGGGTGACTTCATCAGATCCAGTAATCAGTTTTAAGGATACTAACAAAACATACACACGTTTGCTGCGTTTCCACGCCAAATGAGCGCAAATCTTTGTCTTTATTTTGCTAATGAAAAAAACTCCCCACAATTTTGCAATTGCTGTTTTTCCAGTAAGAAAGGAACTCAATTAAAATCACACGTGAAAAAGTTTATTTACGTAATAAGTCATTAAAAAACATGCAGCGCCGCGATCCTCCTCCTACTTCCTGTTGTCGTCGTCTTTGTGGTTTCCACCAGGAGTAACATCCGGTTGATGATCTGGTTGCTCGTCAGTGTGAGTGTGAAAGACGTGTTTATCCATTGCAATTCTGCAAAGTAAACCAATTTTAGACACTACCTCAACCTAGTGTCAAAACTTTTTTATATAAAAAAAATAGTTTTTATTTTAATTGCTGTGTTTCCATTCAGCAAATTCATTTTCAAAATGTCAAATTGTGCAACTAAATGGTCAATGGAAACGCGACGCATTCAGTTCGGTTCATAGATTTTTCGATTGGCAAGTCTCTCTAATTTACTGAGAACCTGATTAATTGTGTTTTTAATTTGCTATAAAGCCATTCCCACTGAAAATGATAAAAGCTTGGATTATTATTTTTTCCTTCTCTGCATAACAAATGTCCACAAATGTGATCAAACTGGCAACTTTCTCACATCAGGTTCAACTTTCTCAGTTTTTCAGTTGCAACTGAAATGTTTTTGTTTTATTGTTACATGTGTTTGAAGAAGGTTAATTATTAAATGTGTGACAGTTTTGGAAGTTAAAGCAACTCTACTGTTGGACTCTGCAATTGTTTTAAACCAAAGTCTTTTAAAGTCTCCAGAGCTTCTTCAGTTCTACTTTAGACTTTGACAGCTTTGGCTCTCCTCAATGTTGATTTTTAAAAACATTTATTTAGTTTTTTTACTCTTGATTTTTCTTGTCTTTAAGTTGACCTAGTATTTTGGCTGCACAGATTAGACTGAACATTTGCAAAAAAGAGTCTGAACGCCAAAGAAAATGAAGAAAGCACTTCAGAAAGTCATTTGCTTGAAAATGGAAAGACCTGCAGTCATGTAGATCTCCTGTGCTCACAAAAACGCACATTAACTGGTTAGTATTGACATTTTTTAATCTATCTGGCAGCTTAAACAGTCAAAAATATCAACATGTTGGCCATGGGGAATAAAAATCTGCATCATCAGTATTTCTGCTCATAAAAAGTTACATTTCCTGGGTTACAGTAAGCCGTATGTGGCTGAACTTTGACCCCTTCACCGGGTCGCCGTACGCTTCCCATCCATTGTTTCACTCTGCTGTCTGAATGTAAACAAACTGGAGACAATAGACAAACCCAGTGGAAAGATCTGTGCTTAATGAGCCGAGTGTAACGGTGCACGGCCACAATTTAAAGACGATTTGCTCGTTTTCTGCTCTCCTTTCTCAATTCACCATGAGGAAATATGCATACCGTGATACTTTCAGGGTTAGCTCTTTGCAATTTACATCTTTAGCATCTTTAGCAAAATACTTCTGCAGTATTTCATATTTACTTGCAGCATATTTCTAGTTGGGCTTAAGCTAGCTCCTGTGGTAACAATAAGATGGTTTCCTATGGCGTTTTAGAGCCAATATAGTTAGAATGGAGGAATTTTTTGTCAAATTAAAAAACTGTGGCGTTAATCTCAGAAACTTTCTATAAAAACATGGAAGGTTCTGAAAACTTGCAGGAAAAAAACTCAAATGTTTGAGATTAATCTAAGAATTTCAAAGTTTTCCAGCAAATTTTCCACTTTTGGATTTCAGAAATTTCCTTGTTCACAGCAATGTTGAGATCTTTTTTTTTATTATAATTATTATTTAGAAAATTTTAAACTTTTAGAGCTCAAACTTGTTTTCTTTTTTTTTGGTTGTGGTCGAATGCAAATTTTCACGCCAGCCGGAACAAAGACAAACTTCGGTGTATTTCACTGTCTTTATGTTAAACCAACAAGTTTGAAACGTGATCAGCTCAGATGTTCTCCATCCAGTCTGACCGGCAGGAAGGGACACAAAGCTGGCAGCAGTAAGGAACATCGACTTCTTTTTTTAGCGTTACTCCGTGTTTTAATGTTGTTTCCTCAATAAAAACAAACCTGGAGTGTTGCTTTGATTCTTCCACGCATGTTTCAGAAATCCTTTAATCTCCATGGCAACCATTCAGCTGTGCAAAACGCCGGGTTGGACCTAGCTCCGCCTTCGAGGCGCAGCTCCTCCCCCACTCAGCTCCTTCAGACTAGCCAGCAGCAATTAGCAAACACCTGGTGGAACTGCTGAGCTCATAACGGAGCTAAACGAGGTAAAAACGTAATGAAAGAGTTTCAGAAAGAGCAGAAGGTTTTAAAGAGACAGAAGACCAATTTCAAGGCATTAAATCAAGAAGTTAAATTTCTTTGAATTAATGTTTGATATATTTAGCTATTTTTTTTTTATAGCACTTAGTTGTGCTATAAAATGGCACTATGTGCCTGGAAAACACAAAGTTTATTCTGCCCTTTAAGACTTTCATTTGTAATTATTTCTACTCATCGATTTGGGGAGATGCATGCCACACTTTGCAGATTATTTATGAAACAGAATTTGAATCATATGCAACATTTTTACACCCAGTTTACAATAATTCAGTCCTTTTGTTTATTATGTAGAATCCTGGCTAAGTTTTCCTGGTTTTACTGCGTTTAAATGCAGGAAACTTGCAGGCGGTGTAAATACTTTTGTGTGGTGCTGTAGTCCTCAGGGGTGTATTATCCTCCTGCCTTTTATTATCCAACCTGAGCAACTCGAATCATTATATAGTTCAGGAGGTGTCGGGCCAACACTTTCTGTCCAAGTTGGCGCAATACCAGAACGCCTGACTGTCTGCCAAACACTAATGGCCTGGCTGCTTATCTCCGCTGCTCCGAATAACCCGAATATTAAACTGTTTTCCAGGAAGATGAAAGGTGAGTTTTTGTAGAATTTCTAATAAAATCTTGTTGCACTTCTACGTTACGCCGTGAAACATCAACCTGCACTTCTGGCACGCCATCACACACATTCCTCAGATTCCCAGTCTCTGTCCAATCGGTGATCTGGGCGGTTTGCTATGTTCTGGATCGTTGCTTCAGAATGTCGGCTCGAATGTTTTCTCTTTTGACGTGAAAAGAAAGTTTTTGTGTTACCGTGACGTCTGTCTGTCACTCAGATCATTTATTCACCTGATGGCTCCCAGAGTTTCCCCCAGAAAACTTGCTAAGCCCGACGGTCGGGTCGTCAAGGCGGTCCGCCGACGGTCCACCGGCCATGTTAAGCCATGTTTTAAGGCCCCCAGCCTTAAGCGGCTCCTTAAGGCCCCCAGGCCTTCAGGGGCCATAAATGCTAATATTTTAACACAAACCACAGATACATAAATGTAACATTTGTTTATTGAGATGATCAATGCTGCTAAATTTGATTTAATGGTTTCAGCAAACATAAATTAATAGATTTCAAATTGTTTAACATTTATATGTAAGATTTTAAGGAGATGGCAAGTTTACTTTGTAAAATTTCAAAGAACAATATTCATAGTTGGATTGTTTTGTTACCATAGCAACAATCTGATGCTGTGAGTTTAATCTTTGAGTTTGAGGTCTGGTTGTTCACAAATACAAATTAGTAAACTGCAATTATAACTTACCTTTTCAGGTTGGCTGCTCCCCTTCTCCCAGATTTCACTAAATCTGACACAGAAGCTGTTAGAGGTGTTGATGTTTTTAGCAGCAAGTCAGATTCTGCT
>CAEGAE010010701.1:0-26247 GCA_903067095.1 Girardinus metallicus
ATGTAAAGCACTTTGAAATGCCTTGTTGCTGAAATGTGCTATACAAATAAAATTTGATTTGATTTGATTTGATTTAAAGAGGAGAGTGGGAAGATAACATTGCTATGCTATTGGAACTGGTATAAAAAAAGTGCTGATTTAACTAAGAAATTATATTTAAATGTGAGCTGATTTGCCAAAATAAAAGACCGGGGATGAACTACACTTTTGCTGGAAAATCGGGACACAAGAACATTACCCATCAAAACAACAGTGTGAGTTTTTAAGGCAAAAAACCCCCGTCTGCTCTCTAAAACATGCAAAAAAGAAGTTAAAAGAAAGCATACAGTGTTTTAGAGTTGAACAGTAAAACAACCTAGTTTAGACTATTATGCTCAACAACACTAACAGGGAAATGTTTCCTGCGATCCTCTCTACCACCTCTTCCCATAAACAGAAAATATCCTGCTGGCTTTCTCAGTAGCTGAGGCTTTGAACTAAGATGAAAAAAATGAGAAGACTGGGAGAGAGGATGCTGAAAAGGAACCAAGCACAGGAGTTGGAGAGGTAGAACAGAACAGAAAAGAAAAAAAAGATACTTCTGGTGATGGAGACTGACGAGGAAATTGAAAAGTGGAAATTATAGGTGTTAGGGATGAATAAGATCTGGGGATGGGAATGGGCTTCAAGCTCTCTCCCATTTGTTTGTCCACTTTCTTTTCATCTTCTGTCCCTTTAGTGCTCACCTTTCTCCTGCTCTTTAGAGTCTTTCTCTCATATCATGAGTTTTGTTTACTCCTCCTATTTCCAACACCTTTGTGTAGATCCAACCCTATTTTGATGCAAAACCATTTATTTTTCTTAAATATGTAAACAAATAAATAGAACTCGGAGAATTCAAGGCTGTAGTTTGACAGATTTTGTAATCGGAGTAATAACAAAGGGTGATAGGTATGGGGTGGAAGGAAAAGAGGCCTAGCAGTGACAAGGGAGGAGAGAAAATCAAAGCGGTAAAGAGGTGCATTTGGAAAAAATGGGATTAGAACGGAGGGGTGGTGCAAACAAAACCAACAATGGCACACATTGAGCAACAGAGAGATTAAGAGAATAAGCATTGGGATGTCAAGAAAAAGTGATTTAAGAAACTGAATGGAAATGGAAAAGGGAGGTGTTTTGATGAGGCATCACAGTGGCAGCAAAGAGGAAGCAAAAGAGAAACAAGTGAGAAAGGAAAGAAGCGATGAGAAAACCGAGAAGCAAATCAATAGCTGCCCCCGAACCTGTAAACACACCGTGAGAAAAGGAATTAGGCTCATAAAATGTGTCGGCTGGCTGAATTGTGCCAAGAGAGAAATGCCTAAAAGAAAAATAAAGGCAGAGGGGAAGTGGTCCAAAAAGGCGTGAGATGGGAGACGAGGGGTTCAGGAGTAAGGAATGAGAGAGAGCTGGGGACTAAACTGAGGTAAGGCGAAGATTTGCAAGGAAAGAAGAGTGGGTGGAGTAGGTGGAAGGAGTCAACAATACTAATTAGGTAATAAAAAGCTGAGATACATGAGCAAGTTTACTTCTCTTCCTCCAGGTTTTGATGTCACCGCAGTCTACACAAAATAGGACGCAAAGAGGAAGTGAAAGAGTTCAAAATCCTTCATTTCCAAACACAAGTGTCCTTTAGGCACTGGAGACTTGAAGAAATACAGGCCTTGAATATTAAAAAAGCTGAAGTCAATAAAAATGTTTTCTTTCATTTTTAGACAGCTGGAGTTTGTTCGATAATAACAAAGTTGTTTATATGAAGGAGAAAACACTCATACAGTGATTAATTTGGATCCCCGTTAGCTTCTGGCCAGCCACCAGCTATTGTTCCTGGAGTCACAAAGCAATAAAATGATGAACTGCATGCTGAACAAAACTGGCAATGACTTGTGTGCAGGTGTATAGATTATTCCTTTGGATGGGGGCGGACCAGCCAAACACATTGTAGGAATATGAAATGAGCAATACTGAATGATGAAACACTTTTTTTTTGTCTCAGAGAATGACTTTGGGGACTTTGGAGGTTTCTTCAGGACGCTCTGGACTCTCAAAGACAGAAATATGTCGCTTAAGATGATGCAAACAGACGTAGTTGGCTCAAACTCATTGCATAAACAATGACATGATAGAAAAAGCCAAATGGCTGTTATTTCATACTTGGGCAAATTTATAGTTATATTTTCATATACTCCTCTCAGTACTTCATCTAGACCTTTGATGGGTTCATACATCTACATTTTTTAACCTTTTTTTTTTTGGTTTCCAGGCAACCACATCTGCTTGCAACAAGCTAATCAACTTACTAATTTTGGCTTTGAATGTCACAAGCATTCTGGAAAAAAAACAACAACAAAAAAAAAACAGCCTTGTGTCTGGATCCATGTGAGCACCCTGTATCATCAGAGCAGTGTGAATGGAGCATGACACCATCTGTCTCCTAGTTAGACAGAAATTACACTGACTTTATGAGACGTTTGAAGCCTTGCAGATGGTTATCATTATCTCAGGGAGTTAGTTACATGCACACACAGAGATGTTTATCGTGTCACGAAGTTATCTGCACGCACATCAGTGCATGTGATCTGTTCTGCAAGTGTGTGCACGTCATCTTTAATAACTTTGTCATGCATAAACAGCACATTGCCTAATGATCAAATGATAACAGATTCCTCCTTTAATGCACAATAATCTTCAGACAGCTGCAGACAATCTGATATCATCACCGAACACTGGCAGTTTCAAAATTAAGCTTTAAAATAGTCATGGGCTTTTGTGAATCATTACCAGAAATAGCACTTCCGCTCGAAATGTGTATCAGAGGGAAGAATTAAGGGATATCATCTAAATCTTTATTCAAAACACATTTGAAAGAAAATCCAATTTTTGCTGACAGATTATGTCCTTATTGAACGTTGATGGTTTGGTTTGAATCATGAAGCCTAACATCTTCGTTAAAAATAGTAAAAGCTTCTTGGGGTAAAGGGGCATTTCAGTAATGTTTGACACAGTACACTCACAAATCCTTAAATAAATAAATGTTGTTATGGTGACTTGGTGATGCAACGTTTCTGTTGTTTTCTGTGTGCTAGTGAAATTTGCTCACAGTCCCCTTAGCTGTGCATAGTGGCAACACATAACCTGGTCCTTTAACAGGTTTTTCACAGTTTCAGTGTTTTTAAAACTTTGAATTATTTTCTCTGACTGTAGATATAGAAAAGTTTTTGTGAAAATCTGTTGCCTTATCTGTAATTCCCTACTTAAGAGGATCAACATACATCTCTCTTACAAGAATGAAATGCTCTCTTGTCTTTCTCATTTAAAAGAGGGACTAAGTGAAACAGGTCTCTGTATTAAATTAAGGGTAAAATACTGTGTATATTCTCCTGAATATACACAGTATACAAAGTTTTATAGGAGCAGAGATCCTGACAATTTTGCTGAACCTTGATTTGTGTGTGTTTGCCTCAGTTATCCAGTGTGGACATCCCCCCCAAGTGCTCAATGGAAAGCTCGAAGGGACTGATCATTCCTGGGGATCCAGTGTGAGCTACAGTTGTTTTCAGGGTTACCAGATGTCCATTCCTGCTGTCTTAACCTGTGAGGGAAACGGGACTTGGACTGGAGACATTCCACAGTGTTTGCGTGAGTTCAGATTCTCCTTTATATCCTGTAAACTACAGCACACTCCATTTGAGCTGAAGCAAAAGATTGTCAGCGATACTAAAAGTGCAGAACAGTAGAAGTGTTGACTGTCACTATTTTGTTTTTCAAGCTGTCCTGTGTGGGGATCCTGGTTCTCCTGGTGAAGGATTCAGAGAGGGGAACATCTTCTCATACGGGTCAGTTGATAAATTACATGAGACAAAATGCTTTGTCATTGGGTGTGCAGTTGCCAATTACCGATCTTTTAGAATCCTGACTTGCCTATTTTGATTTTGGTCGATACTGATTTTTTATTTTTTTTGACTGAATTGTTGCTAAATATAAAAAGAAAGACTGCTGCTAACTGCAAACGTACAGACATGACCTGGTGGGTCATGTCCACCAGTCAAAAGAAGAGGGTGGTTAATTTGCAGACCTTTGCATAGGTAGATGAGATCGGTGAATACGATCACCTTCGCATGTAAGTACTGGCCGATCACCGATCTCCCAAAATTGAAAAAAATGGGGCCAGTTGATTTATCGGTGCAGCCCTGTTTGTCATAGTATTTGCTGTGTGGCACAGAAAAATGTCCAGATGTCATCATGTTTTAAACACTGGGGCTCCTGTCATGTTTATGTGTGATTTAATATTTATTTTCTCTTACAGGTCAGAGGTCAGGTTTTACTGCCATTCCCCCTATGTGCTGGTGGGCTCAGCCACCAGACTCTGTCAAGCAGATGGGATTTGGAGTGGGCATCAACCAACCTGTATAGGTAACTAAAAGAAAGAAAACACGATTGCTTTCTGACTAGTAGGATGCATCAGAAAGTCAATTTTTAGACGAATCACTGCTTGAACATACTTGATTAAATTTAATGACTACAGTAGGTTTCTGTGGAACATAAGAACATAAGTATTGAAGAGAAAATTCAACTGTTTGATTTTAGTGTGTTGAAGCAGGGGGGACATTTTTAAAAAGCAGGACACCTGCTTCTACTTAACACCATGTCCTACCCCATCTCAGAAATTTGCATTTCACATAATTTAATGGGTTTCCTTTATTACCAGTTTTGTAGATGATCATTCTTTTTTTTTTTTTTTTTTTGTTATTTTGCCCTGATTGCCTGTATTTTTATGTCCTTGTAGAATAAATTTTAAAAATCTTCATATGGATGTTATTTGTAATGTAATCACAGGGGCATAATGGAATACAGTGTTTACTTTTTTATGTTTGTGTGTGTAGACCCAGCCTTCAACAGTTGTCGTGATCCAGGAACTCCAGCCTACGGTATTCCGATCATGGCCCAGGGCTTTCAGGTGAGCACTTGATAGCGGTGAAGTAAAAAATATATATATTTTCACAGCTTTTATGCAGCTGAAATCAGAGATAAGCACATGTATGTAGCCTGCTTATTATTATTGGATAGCAGGGCCACAGTCAGGACTGTTGACCATGGTATATTATTGAAAACCAAACCATGATGCGATGGTTTTACTAAGACCAGTAGAATCAAAACTATACATTAATGCAAGAACTATGTTAACTTTATTGTGACTCTTTATGTACGAATCAAATATACATTTCTGGTGAGAAGTTTATATACTATATATTAGCAAAGGCATATTGTCATTGTACTTTTGATTTAAAGAAATGTGGTAAAAAAATAATTACAAAGCAAAATAAATGCAAGGAATTTTAAAACAATAATTGGATTTAAGTGACCCTAGGCACTTATTGGAGATTTGACCACTATTCTTGGTAAATATGATAGACATAGTTTAACTTAAATATTGCGCAAACTTTAATTTGTGTTGAGACTTTCCAAAAACTTGATGCTAACCTATGTTATAATTTCAAAACTTTTTATATGCATTTAGAATCATCTTTCATCATTATTTTTTGTGTACTCTGGCAGCCACACACACCTAACGCATGATACTGCATCCCTCTTGCTTGATATTTTATATAGTATAGTTATGTGTGAAAGCCTAATCTTGACTCTAAAAAACTTATATTTTGTTATTGTGGCTAAGAATTTTAATCTTTGTCTATTCTGGTCATAAAACTTTTCTCCAGGAGCTATTTCGTTTGTCCGTGTAAGAAAATTTTAGCTGAGCTTGAAGGGTCTTCTTCTTGATTAAAATATATTTGCAACGTAAAGCAGGCTTTATCTTAGATATGGACACTTGCATTCCCTGAGTTTTAATTTTTAAAATTAGTTAAGATTTTATAAACATTTCACTATATCTACGAAACACTTGAAAACAAGTAGTTTTAACCTGAGATAGATGAGTAACAAGAAATACAAACATCCATGAATTATGTAAGAAAATGTCTTATTCAAAGAAAGAGATAATTGTAGATAATTATACTAATTAGTAACTGTAAAAAAGATTCTAAAACAATCATCCACAGTAATTTCTGTCTAACTCAACTATAGAAAGTAACATAATCTGACATGCACTTCATTTAATGCTTCTTCAGCTGTAGCTTTCTTTTGTGCAGTTAATGCGTTTTAAAATATTAAAAAGCCACCACGAATCAAAATGTCACTGGCAGTCACTCTGCTTGTGTTGGTGGCGGAGCAGCCGGGTTAACAGATGGCTGTCGGAGACTTTAACCAAGGCTCTGAAGACAACTGGGATGAGGTGTGGGTGAAAAGTAGAGGGGCTTCTGACAATCTGAAAGGCAGAATTGTAGACTAGCAATGCATTCTCCAGAATGAGGATTAGGCGCTGATTGGTTCTGGAAGTCCGAGTTAAAAGATCAGTCAGCAGTTGACAACCCAGTTGAGTTTGAGGTGACTTTGACAGCGTGAGAACCGCAAGAACAGCACACACCCGCTAGAACGAAGGCAGCAGCGTCCATAAATAAACCAATAGGAAACTTTGAGATATTACATAAATAGTACAGCTGTGGCCTGGGTTTGAATATTAATAACTCTAATGTAAATCTAAAGGCTAGAACTCAGATAAGGTATTTTAACAGGTAATAAAGAGATTATTTTCAGTCTTCTTTCGAGTTTGTGTAGCTGAATTCTGAAGTGGAGAAGAAGATTGTTTTTGACACTGGAGTTCAAGTTTAAGATTCTCAAATATTGATTAACAATACAATTCTTCATCTTCAGTCCCCAAACAAGATTAAAACACTTCTTTAATAAAGTTATCGCAGTGAATTGGTATATTGACAGTCATGTGATGTACATATTCATTGGAGATGAGTCAGAAAACTGAAGGGTTTTTTTCATCCACACAGTCATGATTTCTTTTCAAATGTGCCTTAAAAGCTTTTTCTCAGCACCCCCTCAACTTGTTTACCTGCTGAGTGTGTTGTGAATTGAAGGTTATTATCTGTTGAACATGGCGTGGTTTTCGAATAGAACAGGCTAACCTGAATAGTCTTTCTGTCATTATATTTCAATGATACGTAGGTGGGCAGTAAGATCTCTTTCAAGTGCCGCAAAAACTACCATATCCTCGGTTCGACAACAAGAACTTGCCTGGAAAACCTAACGTGGAGTGGAACTCAGCCTGAATGCATAGGTAAGGATTAACTCAGGATATAACTATTACTTGTTCATATCAGGCTGTTAAGAAGTTACTTGGCTGTTCAGTTGTCAAATTTTAGAATGTCATACATGTTTCTGCTTCTCATCGCTCAGCTCATTCATGCCGACAGCCAGAAACCCCCAGTAACGTGGATGTTCGAGCTATGGACCTGCCAACTTTAGGATACACACTAATATACACGTGTCAGGAAGGTTTTTATCTGTCTGGTGGATCAGAGCACAGAACCTGCAAAAGTGATGGAAGATGGACAGGGAAACCGCCGCTCTGTAAAGGTATTCAGAAATTCTCTGCTTTTAAAATGGTTTTATCCTGGGTTTAAAATCAGATATATATGTAGAGCCAAGTGGTACACCATTCTTCAACAAGGTAATGAAAAGGAATGATGAAACTCAAGACGGTTTTAATTTGTGACTATCAAAGCTTGATTTGATAGTAACATTGTATGTGCCAATTATTTTATCAATCAAATCACAGAAGTTTTATCTGCATTCTGCCAAATTACATCAAGTGAACATATGCTTAATATTTATTTTCATGAAGTTCTCATTAAAACAGCTGTTTGTTCATATTGTAACAGTTTAATGGGTAAATTTAGCAACATTTCACTGCAACCAACCCTTTAAAAACATTATTGATCTTAATGTGGCCAAAAAAGAAAATAATTTATTTGATCTCATAAAATATGAAAAAATTCAAAGAAAATAAATTTTATGTTTCTATAGCTTTCAAGCCACCATGATTGAGGAAACATTTATAAATACAGCACTATAGTGTGTAATGGATCTATATAATATGGGTTTCACTTTGTGAATTGAATTACTGATATAAATGAACATATATTATATTTTAAGATATTGAGAGATACACCCACCCACTCTTCTCAATATTGTTTCCTGTTATAACACAAAATGATTTTCTTTTCTAACAAAAACAAGCAGCTTTCTATTTTTCTTCTATTTTTTTCTTTCTTTCTTTCTCTTTACATGTCATTTATATAATATTTTGAACACAATTCAAGCTGAACTGAATTTTAAACTGTCTTTCATTTCAGTTGGAGTGAAAGTAAATCCCAAAGGCAGAGGGGAGTCAGACATACAGAAGAATAAGATCCGTGGTATGCAGAATGGACTACAAACAGCACATTAATATTAATTGAAGAGTTTTTGCTTCATTGCTGATTGTTTTTTCCACTTTTTTGTTGAATTAATTACATTTTTTCTCAGTAAGCATGAGTGTTTCAAAAAGAATTTCCCATGGAGAAGAAGATGCTGACACTGTAGCAGTGAATGGTACTTATATGGGTCACAGATCAGTAGAAGCCGTTTTTACCGAACAGTTCTTCAAAGTGTGAGAGTTAAATACATCAGCTCAAATATGATGAAACACATTTTAAATTAAATAAATTATTTCAAAGTCAATCTTTAGTTTGAAGGAGACAGTAAGAAGAGAAAAACACCACAGGAAAAGACCCTTTTTTGAGATTCTTGCAGGAATACAGCAACATCTTTATTTGACATGAGTCATGTCTGAGACATAGACTGACCCCTCAGTCGTGATGGAAGAAGAGGCTCAATATATTGCGTTAGGATATTTTAGCAGCTGTCAAAGATTACTTCTCCTGTTTTGTTAAGCTTTGTTATTTATCCATGTATTTCTTTCCAAGTTCCAGCAGATGTCTTCTCTCCAAACTCTGAGTGGAATGGTTTCTACGAGTATTTAGGGAAGAAGCAGGCCACCACCTTTGCAGTTACTGGGTTCAATGCTACCAGCAGCCGAGTGAACGTCACATTACTGGAGAGCAGCGGGGTGTCGATTAGACTGTCAGGTAAAAGAGTATAATTTTGGGTTTCTAGATATTATTATTTAAGTCTATGCTATTAATTTCACTCTTAAAATACTTGGTAGGAGGACAGAAACTGAGCTAAAAGTTACAGAACTCTGTTGCAAGCGTTATACCTCATAATATATAAATGAAAATAATGTTACCTTAATCCCAAAGAACCAAGGAAAATATTCAAAGATAGTCAGTGTGTGGAAAAATTATTTTTATGCAGTGGCACCTATTTTAGTTAGTGAGTTAAAATGAATGAGACCCCAGAGGTTGAACATGTACTTCTGGGGTACATGTTCAACATGTAGCCCATGTTCTACTTGGGGTACATGTACCCCAAGTTACATGTACCCCATGTAACTTGGGGTTTAAACAAGATGTGAACATTTTCCTGAAGGCGAAGAAAAGTAAGTAAATAAAAATCCATTTTCACTGGTTTGTGTTTTTAAACTTTTAGAACCTCCTTTATTGTACAGAACATTTATAAGTACAGTTTCACTGGTATGTGGTCACTTGTTTTACGATGGATGTGAGTAAAGAAAACAATAGAAAGTATGGTTATATATTTTTAAAGGCATACAAAGAAACTAAAGTTCAAACACAGAAAAAAACAAAAGCAAAGGTGAAACTAAACCTCTAACTTATTAATTTTAGGTGCATAGGAATCAAATTTTGATGATTGCAAATGACAATGTAGGTGATAAGTAGTCGCCCAGGAATTAAAGCTGTTGAAATATGGTGTATCCCTAAAACGACATT
The DNA here is from genome assembly GCA_903067095.1 of Girardinus metallicus. Classification (NCBI taxonomy): domain Eukaryota; kingdom Metazoa; phylum Chordata; class Actinopteri; order Cyprinodontiformes; family Poeciliidae; genus Girardinus; species Girardinus metallicus. The sequence continues at coordinate 9,816 of CAEGAE010010701.1, forward strand.
TTTTTTTGTTTCAAAAAAATTTTGTAGCGTTCCATCTTGGAAAGTTAAAACAAAGCCTGGCTTTGTTGTGACTGTATTTTGGCTTTGAAAGAGTCGTTTCTATGGATTTATTTTGTTGTAGTTTTACTCATTTCCTGTTCTGCACTTGAACATTTTCAGTTTTTTTTAACTACAAATCCTTCAAACATCAATCTAACTTTATGGGATTAACCAATGTTTTGTCAACATGTAACAAAAAAAAAAACGTCTTTAAAGTTACAGAAACTATTTTAGTTGCATCCTCCCACAAAGAGGTTGAAAAGATTTGAATTAGGGTCCTCAGACTGCCGTGTCGAAAATGGACAAAAAAAAGAAAAACGGATGTGGGTCGCATTTACCTGATATGTGAAGGTAGCCTATGTGATGCTATTGATAGTTTTAGCTCTGACAACACTCTTAAAGGATTACAAGAAAAGACAAAGAAATCAATGGCTGTTTTATACTTCTTCACAGTGTAGAGTGTTAATGTAGGCCAACAAAGACGTGAAAAGTAACAAGGCAGAATAAATAGGTCAAAAGCAAACAAACTATAGGAATCTGTTCGATTAATAAATCCCAGCCCTTATCACATTACTATCCAACCTTGGAATGCAGCTCACAGCAAAATTAGCTAAAATTTCACTTATGATGAACATTAGTACATAAATAGTGTCCTTTTTGCTGAAATGACATGAAAGTTGTTCTAATTCAGTTTGTAGCCAACGAGAAATTACTATCTGATAAAATAAATAAATGAATAATGTAAGAAGCCCATAAAAGAAATCAAAAGAGAAAATGATCTTTTAGGTGTTTATTTGCAAGTCTTTTCTTAGAAATTGCTTGCGTGTCTCTTGTCACATTGACAATCAACTGCTTTTGTGTTTGCACTGTATTTACACAGAGACATGTTGCTAAAGGCTAAATGTCATGTTTTCCTCCCATATTGTGTTATATGCTTCTTGAAGGAAAGAGAGAACGATCATTCGAAATGTCAAGGTGGCTCCTTTTCTCTGCCTGTCACAAACAAATCTGTTTGCTTACCACCTGCCTGCCTATCCATATTTGTCTCTTCTGGCAAAGTCCTCGACTTTGACAAGTTCCAACACAAATCAGGAGATAATGTGCCATTGATTTATGCAAGATTTAAACACTAGTCAAACTGTTTGCATGTGCAATCTGAATCTCTGCCTCTATCTTTCTAGGTACTTACAAGTCAGAGGAGAACCAGCTGCTGTTGAAGGTGTACCAAGTGAAGGGTCCAACAGAGTATTACTACAGCAAGTTTAAAAATGACAACTGGGCTATGGATGGATATGTAAGCAAAAGTTTCTTTAATTAAAGGCACTTGCAGGGTTTCATCAAATATGGCAAAATAATAATTTATGTTTTTAAAGTAAGCACTTCCTGTCTTGGTTTTTATACTTATGACTTTTTACTTAATAATTCTTACCAAAGTTAATGCTGCATTGCATATCTTGGTCTAAGTGTTTGAGTCTGCTTATTCTGCTTGACGTTGATATTCCTAATTGCCCATACTTTGCATTTCCACTACAGTAAGACTTTCCAGGAACAAGGTTGTTGTCTGACGGTATTCTTTGACCCCCGTTATTTACAGTCCAGGAACCAGGACTAAATAAGAATACCCAGAAAATGGCTCCATTAAGGAGGCATTACTTGCTCACCTGGACAGTATTAGACTCTAGTATGAATGAAGTTTTCTGATGGGATGTTTGCTTTCTCACTGGAGGAGTATTCACAGTATTTTGATTTGGTCGTCTCTTACTTTAAACTCCACTACGACTCATATTTGCTGTAACTCGTAAATTTCGCAGCTGAAGTTTTTCGAATATTGTACATTGCAATAATAAAATCGGCTTAACTTTGTTGGAAATAATAATCAAATAAAATATGGACTTCTACTTTTAGCTGTTTTTGGAAGACAGAAAAAACTCACATCAAAGCATTTTATTGAGGGATTTGTCTGGAAAAAAAAAAACTTTAAAACAATCTAACCCCTCAGGATTTTTTTAACATTAACCAATTTTTAGTTTAAAACAAACAAGGCACATTTTAGGATGCTGTTTGGTACACCACTGTGGAAAAACATCCAGCAGACATCCATAGTAAAACTAAGGATTCTTGAAAACTAAATTATACATTAAAACATCACATTGTGCAGAGTGGAAACATGCCTATAGATAATCAATCCTTCACTCCTTACTGTGTCAAACAATATTGCCCAAGAATGTCTTTTCCCAGAGAATCCATGACCTGAGGAGATGCTGTTCTGTATTTCATTCAATTGTTGTTCACTTTCTTCCTTTAATAACCTCTCGTGCCTTCTCTCCTCACACTGCAGTGTGTAGTGTCTGGATGGTTTGTTCTTAAGGTGAACCTGAACCTAGATGAAGGTATTTTTTCTTTTAGATTTGATATCTGTTGGCGAGAGTGATTCTGATTTACTTTATCTTACCATTTAGAAAATGATAATAAATTGGGTTCTGTTCATGTTCTTCTTCTCCTCTTTGAGACTGTGACGTGACCTTAAACGCTTCTGCTATCAGCTGTGATTACTGTGAGCTAGCTAACGTCAAAGTGGGAAAGCGAATCAGTCCTGCATGACTACAGAACCCAACACATGAATCTTAAGGCAATCAGTGTGTTCTAGTTAGGTGATCCCGTGAAGAAAACGAATTAAACACATTCCAGTTCAATTCAGCTCTCCTAGATTGAGATTAATTTCTCCCTGTGTGTTCGGACACTTTGCTTAGCTCCGTCTCAGAACTGTTCACTACCGTATTACCTATAGTGCCACTTTGGAAAGAAGGTAAATCTTATCTGGTTATAAAATTATACCATAATTGAATGTTTTCGATTTAAATTTACTTCATAGGACACCCACTTACCCATGACAGACTTTAAAATGGCTCTGGCCTCAAAATATCTTTAGCTCTTTGTTATTACTACATCTTAAGAATTTTAATAAATAAATGGATTTTACTTGATAGTATAAGTCTTGGACAACACTATCCTCTGTTTTTTTCAAACATGGCAACTTTAAGGGATTTGTGCATGGTTATGCCTAACCAAGGAGTGATAGCAAGGTTTTATGTATTTTGATCACATCTCATTTACGAGTTTGTTTGTACATGATCACAGTACTTCTTTCTATGGCTTTCAACCGACTTTGTGTTTATTCAATGCATCCATAAGAGAGGACTTAATGAGGAAAAATGGATTAACTTTGGTGCTGGCAATTAGATGCCTGTTTTTAAATAACTGTGTGGCACCTAAAGTTAAGGGCTTTGATCAGCTCATCGTACCATGCACAGTCTTTTTTTAGTTTGAGTATTGCAGCTCTAAAAATTAAATTAGGAGCTATGCATGATAGGTTACTAAAAAAAGAATCCACCCGGAATAAAAATGTGTGCTTTCATTTTATTCAGACAACGCATTACATTTCTTGATGTAATATAACTACTGAGTAGTGTTGCAGCTCTTTGTAATGACAAAAATGGGGGTGATTCTGAATTCTCACTTTACTGGTTGCTGTAGAGTGAGCAATTGCCTTTCTGTCATAGAGGCCCCAGTTAATGGCTGAATATACCTTTTTGTCACCATGAGTGGCCCAGGCATGCAGCTGAGACTTCCAGGAACTTAATCTTCTCACCAAGCAATTGTTGCAGCATGTAACGCTCTGCAGGGCTCAGGCTTGGGACTCAGTTCTTATTGAGCTATTGTGACATTTAACTTTGTGCCTTCATAAATTTCCTGTGGCGTGGATAGATTATATTTTCTGTATTTACACTTTGGATGTTATCAGTCATTTAAATTAACTTTCCATTTAGGGGATGCCGAGGAGAGAAAGTCAGTTTAATATTTTGGGTGATAGTTGAAGCTGAGTAGAAATCCTGGATGCTTCAGGGTACCTGTAAGTGGTGAGAGAGCATGGACATTTAAGAGAGTAGCTAAGTGATGCTGAAAGCATACTATAACTACATTTTATTGATAACAACAGTTTTTAATGTATAATATTATTGCAGTTGTTGTCTTTTTCAATTGTTATTTAAAACAATGGAAAGACGAGACTCGTAATCAGTTTTTGTTACTAAGTTCAAGCAAAAAAATCAGCAGCTCAATCTGTACTTCATAACATACACAAAATAGGTTTCTTCTTTTAGGGTACTTGGGATTAACAACATTTACATTTGGGTTAGTAAGAATTTCACATGCATCCTTTGCATTTGGTAAAATTGCTTTTTTTGTGACCTAGATTAAACATCCTGGGTATTCTTCAACAAGCTTCTGACAATAACCGTTGGATTTTTCCTGATTACCTAGCTTTCGGAGTAAAGTTCTCTTCCTATCTCAGTATCCGTACCATGTCATTTTCTGTCCTCATAGGTGCAGCCCTTGTTTCACCGTAAATAATGACATTTTCCCACCAGCTCCACAAGCATCTTAGAAGATCCTTTGCTTTTGTTCATTGCACACCTCAACACGATCACCTGGGGAACACAGAATCCGTCTCTTTCCAAAACAGTATAATTGCTGGACAGTCCCATATTGTTTGTAATTCTTTCAACAGATCAGCATGGCACCTTCAGGCATCTGGAAATTGTAACTAAGAATAGTTCAAAATTCCCCTACCTGAAATCTGTCTGATATCTTTACGTTTTTTGATCATGTAAGAGAGGAAGGCAGCATGCTTGATTTGTGCCTTAGAATACAGCCAAAGGTGCATGTAACTCAAATATTGTGAATTAATTTATCAGAAGTTTACATCCTCATTATTCAACCTAAAGGTATAAATTTCAGAATTCGAAGAAAGCCATAAGAATTTGCCTCATTCCTTCTCAAAAACAATCATGTTGTTAATCCTAAATTACCTTTAATAGGAGAAGTTTAGTTAGTTTAGAATAAGATGGACAGTGAAAATATGTGTATTTGTTCTTTAGTGTGCTTCAACTGTAACTGCAGTGAAATAGAAAAACAAAAGAAAACAGCTATTTCATGCAAATTTGGTCTACCGACTGCATTATTACACTAACAGTTTTTAATACTTTTTTGTATAAATATTTTAAAATTAATTTAAACAATATCTAACCTGTATGTTTCTTTAAAACTATTCCCTTAAGATGCATTCCTGTAAAACTGAAAACGTGTGGAGTTTTGTCAAGTTGGAAAAAGAAATATTATTAAACTATTCTAATCTAAAAACAAATAAGCCCGTACTTGTTTACACGTTTTTTTGTTGGTTTTTTTGTCTAAAACCTGAACCCTGTCTTGTGTGTCAGGTCACTGCGGAGTCTGACCAGAAGACTTTCGTTTACCAGGGACATATTCACAGCAAAGACTTTGGCAAGTTTTCTCTGACAAGACAAGGTGAGTCTGCTTGGCAGCAACAACACACTGTTTTCATAACATCATGCAACCAACATAGCATTTAAAATAATGCATTTCAAATGTGTTTTTTGGGATTACTAAATTTTCACAACAAATCTTCCAGGAGTGTACTGAGTACAAATGTGAAGCAAACTGAATCAAGTGTTTAAATTCAAAGGTTTGCGTGTACATGTTGGCTTATCTCTTTGTGACTCTAGATCCTGTAACAATGAATCCATCAAACCCATACACGAACAGCAGCTCTGTGGCAGCAGCCATTTTAGTTCCCTTCTTTGCCCTCATCCTCTCCGGGTTTGCCTTCTACCTCTACAAGCACAGGTAAGCTACCGTCTCAATGGCAATCCTTCAGAAACAGCAGACCAGCAGCAGAGCAGAATACAAAACAACTTTTTGTCCTCTGTTTCTGTAAACACAGTACCAGGAGGTGCTGGATGTGATACCTGAGCCTGCTTCTATGAAAATATGTTAGTTTTAGTTTGTATTTCATTCTTGGGATCAGTCTTAATTTTAAACACAGCTGCACTTTTCTTTTCTACACATTAGGTCTTTATGTTTTTTGTAGCTCAGTATACTTAAAACACAAAGACTGAATATAATAAAAATTTACTACAATTAGAACAAAATCTCATTGTGTTTCCTTTTAAGGTCTCCTGCAAAGTTTGAGAGCAGGAAGGCTTTTAGAGCAATGTATAAAGTTTTTTTCAGAAAAAGCATTCAACCTAAAAGAAAATAATTAATTACTAGACAGTTTATACATGTACAGGAATGTTTAAGTGATTCTTTGTTTAGGTAGAAACTATACCATTATTTACATAACCATCAACAGTACAGAGGTGCATTGTCACAAATTAAAACATAATCAAACATTTCATCTGTTTTAGTTATTCAATTCCAGAAGTGAAACTTAGACTAATCCTAAACAGCAAAATATTTCAATTTGATCTTTTTATTGAAGTTTTGGTAATTACAGAAATTAACTTTAATACAAAAACTACAATCTTGTGAGAAGTCAGTGCATAACATCTGAATTGGAAGTCTTCCTGTACCGTCCTTTTCAAAACGACTTTTGGAGAGAAACTCGGGGCAGTGTTCCTGCTGTTGCCATATGCATCAAATTTAAATTATCTTTCTCACCTTCTAACCATTGTTGTCTGAATTGATTGCTGAGTCTCGTTCATGCCTTTAGATCCTGCGGTTGGCTGGTCGCACAAACCAAATGTCATCCCGGCATCGTTCTCTCAACCTGACAGGATCACATACGCTTATGTACAAGCAGTAATGAGACGGGCTGACTTTTACCCCTCTTGCCACATCTGTCCTTTTACAAAACACATGTCGACAGTTAAATGGGCCTTTAATCCTGCCATGAGGTGTTTTGTGAAAGGCTCTTTTGGCTCCAACTGCTGTTGACAGATCGTTAATCTCTCCCAAAGTCTTTAATGAGCGTTGCCTCATTGTTCTCCCACGGCGGCAGTTATACCTGTTCTTAAGCATCATTTTAAATACAATTTCCTTCCTCTTAACTTTTTATAAAATGCTACTATGCAGCACTTTGAACAGACAACTTTTTTAGGAATGTCCTTTTATGGCTCACATTCTTTGTGGGTAATGTGCTGGACAACATAGTCGTAACATTCCTGCTTCAAGCATTTTTTAAAATTAGTTTTAAGTAATATTCTAATTAAAATATAGGAGTTTCACCTTTTAAATTGAAATACTGAAATAGATTAAATCTTTGATGACAGACCGTATATCTCATATACGATTGAAACCACCAGGTCTTGTTTAACAAACATTGCCAGTTGCAGTCTGCAGTTCAAATCGATGTACATTAAAGCTGCTGGTTGTATGCAGGACATTGTCTGCTGACACAGATGACAATGAGAGACCAAAAAACACCTGGGGGCCTGGCGGCAGGTAAGACCGGCACCTGTCATCCATCTGGTTCTAACAACCAGACCTCCGCCCGCCGCCACATCCTCCGTCAAATTTCCCATCTCTTGTTTTCAGTTTGCAAACTGTTATTCGTGCTGTTTAGTAAGGCTGCACAATATTATGTGGACCTAAATTAAAGCTCAAAACACAATTTTGGGACTACTTGCATCAGCAAAGAGCAATTGGGGTGATGTTTCTACTCAGAAGAGAACAAATAACATGAAGTTTTTCTGAAGCAGTGCAGCCCTACTGTCCAAGCAGCAATCATTAAAAGCTTTATGAGGGCATTTTATTTTGTCTTTGATCTCATTGTCATCTCCCTGTCAGCATGATGTCATTAAGACCAATCTTTAAATTGTAAATGAGTAAAGTTACTCACATGCTTTGATACACTCTTGCATTAATAAGTTTGTTCATGCTGTATCCAGTATGAGGCCTTGCATTCATTATGCTCTATATAGTTAAATCTCTGCAGGCAAGCTTCAGCATCTACACCCCTACAATGGCAAGCCGACAGAAATATAAATTAATTCTTCACATGCCGATGTAAAGTAGTTGCTTAATGAGAAACTAAATGGTTTGCATGTGTGTGTGCTCTGCGGTTTTTTTTCTGCTGTGACCCATTTGTCTATATAGTATCTACAATACAGTCAGAGCAATTATGTGTGCCATTTTTCATCTTCCTGATGGAAGGAAAGTTTTGCACCTACAGCCATGGCCGGTGCCATGAATTAAGCTTCTTCCATGCAGGGAGGTCCAAGCCACATGTTGGTGTGTGCAGTTTTGTAAAGTAATGGCTTGAACATGTAGGGTAGGCTTAGTGGCTCCCCAGGGTTGAATTTCCACCATTGCTCACACACACACACGCGCACCAACACACGCGTACACGCACTCTTAATGAGGTCAGACTCAAACAGCAGCAGCACTCCTCGCTGCAAATAGTTCCACAGGGTGTAGAAGTAAGTGATTAAATCTAACAGGATTAAAGGAACTGATTATCTAAAATGTAATCTGCAACAAACAGACAAATTAGGAAAGTGTATTTGTCAGTCTTAAATGGTCGGTTAGACCACTGTTTAAAATCTTAGTAAAAAAAAAAAAACATACTGTGAACATGTATGTATATTAAAATTACATGCATACATTTTGAACTTCAACCACAACCATGGAAATCCCAGCTTATTTAAAATGTTTGGACACTGTATATTTTGTCACTGCTTTTACAATTTTCCCCCTACAATCTTTTTCATGTTTACTTATAACTTCCTCACTCTAAAACTGTTCAGTCATCACTGCAAATCAGCTCGTTTAAAAATAGATCTAAAAGGAATGTTGAATAAATTTAACTTTGCATTTCTGAGATCTATAGATTTGGTTTTGAGGGACAAAGTTATGAGTCATACCTATAAACTTCTTAAATTATTCCTCCCATTTGTGAACGGATATGAGGCGTTAAACTGTCTAGTTATTCCTGAACTAATGTATCTCCCTGTGAACTCCTGTGAAATTATAGGAGCTCAAGGGATCATGCTTTGCAAATCAACACAGTAAAGCATGGAAATGTTTCTACAACCCTGGCTAATGTGAGCTAATGACTAAAACATGACCTGGTTTCTTATAGATTATTAGCAATAGAACTTTTTTTCCCTCATCATGTACACGTTACCGCCAAAGATTAGAGTAAAAAGTACCACTATTAACAACATCACAAAAGTACTGATTCTTTTATCCAACTTAAAAGTCTCTTTTGATTTTTAAAGTAAAATTATCTAAGCCTTGCTTTGAAAATTGCTTACATACCTAGTGGGCAATGGACTTAATTTTAATGTCAAGACTCCATGTGGAGCTTATTTAGATATGTCAATGTTACTCCTACCTATGGTCCTGGTTTAGACCAACTACAATGTCTGCAAGTATTAGTTACACAGAATTACATTTTTGGATAATTTCTAAGTGTAAGGCAAAAGTTACAGATTGCGTCATTAGATTCGGTCCTTTTTTGTCAGTTGTGATATTGTTGTTGTAATTTGCAGATAATTAATTCTTATTTTCACACATTTGAGAAACAAACATTGTGGTGTAATGGTAAATATTACAGAATATCTACTATACCGAATATGGTTTTCACAATACAAAAACTTCAAACTCAATGCATTTACTAAGAAAATGCTAAATAGCATTGCAACATTTTTTTAAGAGACAATATTCTTGTTAAGAGTAAAGAAATACTATTAATCATTGTATGACAGACGTTTGAGCACAGGAAGTGCTTCTTAATGAGAGCTCAAACCTACGGAGCAGTCACTGGTGTCCACAAAGCTAATATCCCAACAGATTGTTAACTTATGTTATCCAGCATTAGCACAACTAGCATGTGAGATTGTTCAGCATTTCTAAATAGGGTTGCGTATGTTTTTGTTTTTTTTGTTGTTGTTTTTTAATGTGCCTGCCTATTGCTGATCAGGTGATCGATTCTTTGAAGGGGAGGGCTGAGTTTTTCTGACTGAGTGCAACAATGTGGGGCAAATGATTGGGTTTCTTTATATTGATTTTGACACAAATTTGTATTTTTGAAAAATTCTTCTTCAGCACCGATTATATCAAAGTATTGACTGTTTTGACAACTCGATCACTGACAAGTTGAAGCAACACATTTCAATCTGTTGAAAATGTTGTTGGAACAATTCTAGATATCATAACACGAAATACAGACACATATTTACCTTGACATATATGAGCCGTTTAGAAATTGTTTTGAAGCATTTTCTGATGTTCTTCCTAAAATCTGCTTTCTGGGTAGCCACTAAGCCTTAAACAGTAGGCTTTATAAAAAGTGACGGCAACGAATCAAAACGGTAAAGCAATTTCTACTCAATAAAACTCTGCACATGACTGATTGTGTGGTTTGTTTAGGATTTTGTGTTTGAAATGCTTATCAAAATTGTCTTTGTTCTTATATGTATTTTACATGATTTACGTTAGCAGATAAAGTTGTACTGGTTTTGCAGTGTTGCTTCTCTTTTTTTTTTTCAGGACCCGTCCAAAGGTCCAATTCAATGGCTATGTCGGACATGAGAGCTCCAATGGACAGGCATCGTTTGAAAATCCAATGTATGACACCAACATGAAGCCCACGGAGGCTAAGGCAGTTCGATTTGATACCACCCTGAACACAGTCTGCACTGTGGTGTAATTGGGCAAACCTGTCTCTGCCCATAAAGCGGTTCAGACCACCTTCATGTGGCGGTCTGCTGAGTGGTGTAACCAAAATAGAAAGAAAACAAACCTAATATCTGGACTTGTCACCATGAGCAGCCTTTGTGTAACATGCTGGTGCCCTGCCAGCAAAATCTTCACAATAATGCAGCTCTACTCCACTTCCTTCCACTCTGATGGCATTTTTCTGCTCTGGTTTGAGGGAGAAAGACAGAAAAGATAGTTGATACTGACAAAAAAAAATGGCAGTAAATCACGACCTCATCAAATGTCGCAAAGTCTGATTTCAGGAGATTACTGCTTCAGCTAGAATTGTTTTTAAAAAAATTTTTTGACACTGTTGCATTTCGAGCATGTATACAGATGGTATAGCTAGTTGAACTGCTGCTAAGAGCATGCTCATCAAGTTTTAAGAAGTTGCCCTTACTTTGTCTTTGCAAAAGCTCTGCAGTAAGGGTCACATAACTAAATCAGCAGCAGTTCTTTCCAATATCATCCCATACTCCCATGTCAAATTTGCATAGTGGTACAGGCTTATGAACTTCCCCGCTGCAGGCCAGATATGGGTTTGACCAACACGAGGTTTTACCCCTCAGGGGAAGCACATACACCTAGTCTACCTTTCAGACCCTCACATATATAAGATGGACCCCGTATAAAACCTTAGATAATAACTGGTGCTGGACCAAAATCATCCCACTGACTTTCCGTCCTTCTGGATTTGACAGAACTGAACTATCAGACACGATGAACCTTTTACAGTCTTTCTTGTGTTAGAATCTCATGTGGGTTCCACAGATTTGCGTACATTTAAAAACCAAATGCAGTGATATGATCAGTTTAATGGGTTAATTTAATGTTAACCTGGTTGACATTTGGTGAACAAAAATCAGGGTTAGATGGGAGTTAAGTTTGAAAATGTTTTAGCCTATTTAGAGAGCTGAGCGACAAGCAGGACAATCACAGAGTTAGGTATGTTTAGTGGACAGATATAACAACAATTTGTTTCATGGATTCTTGTAATTTTCATTAATTTATGCCACTTTTATGCCTTTTATGACAGCACCGTAGTACACTGCAGCTAAATAGGTTAAAACATAGCAAATCAAGCCTCTCTAAACTATGTTTTCCAAAGGGTTTTGCGCCAAAACCAAGAGTTATTCCAAGCTAAGCGAGTTTTCAACACGTTCAAATATTAAAAGAAGATAGTAAACTCCAATAAGTCCTGCACAGAATTCAGTGGTTGAAACATAAAACCAGTCGATTGCGTTGTAATGCCTTTGCAGACTATGGACTGGTTTCCAGAAGCTTGTCAAATACAATCAAACATTTGTTTTTCCTGGACTCGCCACAATTCTGTGCTTGGTGGCTTAACAAGTGGAAACCTGGAGGCAATAAGCTGTCAGGATTGTCAACTGCTGCAATCAACTGTGCCCAAATCCAGGAAATGATTTGTTCCCTTGTAACTCTGGTCTGGACTATCAGCCGCAAGATGACTGATTCCTTTTCTACACTGCACTCTCCAGCTACAAAATCCGAAATAAGATAAACTGATTTGCTGACAGACTGGCTGACTGACAGCAACTGGACAACTGGACGCAGACAAAAAAGTGCAGTTAGTCACTGTTGTCAGTCAAACTAACTGTAAAAAGAGACATGGACATGTTAGAGTGGAAACAGAGACATCAAGATGTCTCTATGTATCTCTTCTGGTATTTTTCTTCAGTGAAGATATCGATGAACAGACTCGTATGTTCAAAAGCCCAGCGGCTCATTGGGACTTCCCAAACTACGGCTGCTGGGGACTCTAAAATATAAAGTTTATATAAATCGCACAAATTTTGCACTAGTGTTATTATTTTTTTGTTTAGTTTTGTTTTTGTTCATGTTTTTTTTTGTTGGTTTTTTTTGCCCGAATTGGGACGAGGGAACGAAGAGAAGATTTGGGAATAGAAGTGGGTTTGCTAAAGGAGTAATTCAAAACAGAATTTTAATACAAAAGCTTCTATCTTTAAAAAGATATGACTAAATACAGGGTTACAGTGTGTTTGTATATACACATTTATATTTCTCGCGCTCTGTTAGCAGTTGTTTATTTGTTGCCATACATGCTAGCTAATCAGAAGTGTGGGAGTTCTCATGTGGAAGAGAGACAGGAAATGTTGTCAGTTTCTTGCTCTTTCTGAAAGCTTTTACTTGCTTCAATATAATTGATAGAAGAAACAAAAGGAGAACATCACGTTCATTAAAAACTAGTTACAATAACTTGCAAATTCCTATCCAAAAAAGTAGTAATTTGCACAGAATAAATTAGCAGCTTTTTTCTTGAAAATGGGACAATTTCGAGTATTAGCTTTCAGAAAAGCCCCGCAACCATTTCTCTAACCATCTTTAAAAGGCACACGTTCCTTTCCACTACTATTATTGTGCATCCTTTCATCACATTACATTTCTGATGCACACAATCTTGTTACAACAGCCTTTTCAAAGAGCACAGAGCGTTTGTGATTGGTTTGAGACGCGGTCAGCAGTCAAACAAGCTCATAAGGAAGGCAACATGCACATTTAGGGTTGTCAGCAATTATATCCCCAATTATTTAAGAGATACCTCATCAGCAGAAAGTGTGTCAAATCCTTCATTATGAATGCTGGATCATCACTGCAACAAATATAAAAGCTTACGGTCAAACTTATCCCGCTTATTTCCTGGAAATTTAAAATGTTGCTCTGACATCCATAAATCTGTAGGACTCAAGAAAATCCACGAGTTTCAAACACTAAGCTTGTTATTTTTCTCAGTGTTTTCTCAAAATACTATTATTTTTTCAAAAGTTGCTGCACTTGCTTTATGCAAGAGATTTAATTACTTTCACTGTGTCTCCTTTGTTGTTCCCAGAGTCTGTTTCATGCTTCACACACAACATTCTGAGAATATTTTTATACATCCAGCATTTGCGTTAAGCCTCATGTTTTTGTTTTTTTATGTTTTCCATGTTTTGTTTTGTTATTGTTTTTTTTTTTCTCAACCACCATCCACAGCACAACCACAAAAACTTTCTCTAAAATTGAATTCATGCGCTAGTAGATTAGGGACATGTAAAGAGAAGAGCTTCCAACACACAAAATAATGATATCTTCTAAATAATGTCTCATATTTCTTGCAGAGAGCAGTCGTATTAAAAGTAGCTGATTATTCTGAAGAACTCAAATACCCCAAAAGTGCATGAGAAGATTGTCAAAACTCTACGGCTTCCACCTCATTTACTGGAAAATGACTTTGCCCCAGACCTCAATGCCGCAAATGAAATGCTGATTGAGTCCGAATAGACATTGTTTTATGTAAAACAACCATTGTGATGCACAGAAAGAAAAATTGGTGAACAGAGCAGCTCTTAAAAAATATTCCAGCAAGACAGATGACATATTCAGTATCTATGTATAGGAATAAACAAGACATCTGTAAACAACGGTGGAGCGTCTGCTCACAGTCATGAGCCATATCTCTTCCTTCTTTCTTGTTTTAATTGCGAGAGAGCTTTCTGTGCTTCTGGTGTTAATTGATTTGATTAATTCAGCGTAGATTTCCTATGGAGTCAGGAGTGCATAATAGAGCCTGAAAATTAGAGGCTGGTTTCCAAAACCGTATTAAAAGGTCTAGTTTTATAATTACTGAGTGATATCTGATCTCCTAGTGAGCCTGAAAGAGGGAATTTGGACTGTTTTGTTTATTCAGGCATGCCACAATGTAACTGCACTACCGCCGTTAGATCTGACATCCTCCAGGCCCATAAAAATACGGCATAATGCAGAATGTCATTTTGTGCAGATACTGAGTCTCCTGCACAACTGTCAAGTCTTTGTAAAATTTCTATAAGCACACTTCAGTGCATGCTGAGCTCAGAACAGGATTTTCCACCCACTAATGTTTCAATATTTTCCCTGATAACCAGGTCTGTAGTGACAGATGTCAGGCTCTATTTGACTTCTTTTTGTTATAAAAACAGATATCCCTCACAGATTTTCTGTGGAAGGTGGGCCCCGTTGCATCTAAAAATGTGCTGTAGAAATATAAGCCCATGGCAGGAAATGTTGAATTAGTCACCTATTCTTAGGTAATTGTTATATGTGAGAAACTGTCTGTGTAACATGACAGAAACCTCTATCCATTTATGTTATTTATATGGTCCGTAATCATGTCTATTTTTATGTCTGATCCTGACAGTCGATGTATTTTTAACCTGCTAGCCTTACCCGAGCGAGAGAGAAATGTCAAGGGCCATGCGAGTGAGACCAACACAGACGTGAAGGGATTGTGGAAAAACATCTGTGGGAAAACATTAAGAATCGTTTTGATGCATGGGACTATTTCATCTTTACAGAAATTTAGGCTCAAAATTATTCAAATGCTTGATGGGTTTAGAGTTCAAGTTATTTTCATTTAATCAAGAAGTTTTTTTCTGACTGAAATTAACCCTGGTGTTACTGAAAATACAAAAAAAAAACTAAGTATAAAAGGTATATTCTATTATTTTTATATTGCTTGTGAAAAAAAACAAAAAACATTTACACCCTTTTCCATCATTTATGAGAATGCCTTTTTTCCCATTATATCATTTGAACCATTCTCACTTCTAATAGTGAAAATATTTGTGGATGCTTCCATAGGTTTAAGTCAAAAATCTGGCTGGACTGTTCTGAACTATTAACATTACTTCCAAGCAGAAGAAACATAAAATTAAGAGATTACTTGGTAATTTTAACCCTCCCACAGTCCTAAATGGGTCGAGTGGAACCTGTGTGAGCTTGTCGGACTGATCCCACATGTGCTTTTACAAGTTTTTATTTATTTTTTTATCAGTTTTGGGAACTGATAAAAAAATAAATATAATAAGCATAAATGGGACACCGCCATTGCCTCGCTCTTCCTGAATATTGAACTAGGACTGCGGGAGGGTTAAGTCTTATTGTATGTGAGTTTAAAAGTCATCTGCCTACAGATTTAGCTGGTAAAATTGATTTAGACCCTGGAAAGATTTATGTTTTTCGCAATTTTGATGCAATGTTTACTGTTTATATAAATTACCTAATATATGCTCAAATGTTTAAAATACAGAATCAGTTTTACTTGTTGAACTGAATACAATTTCAATCTTCCAAAAAATGATTACGAACAGTTCTGATGCCATATAGACAAAAATATCATATGGTGCCTTGGCAAAATATTTTTACCCCTTATTTTTGTCACATTACAACCACAAGTACCAATGTATTTCATTTGGTTTTTTGTTTATTTTTATAGAGTACAAAGTGTAGCATACAGAATATTACAAAGTGGAAGAAAACTGATAGAATGTTTAAACATTTATACAAAGTCTGTGTATGTATTCAGTTCCTCTGAGATAATGCTTTGTAGAACCACATTTTCCTGCAATTCCAGTCTTTTAAGGTACTTTTCTTTCAGCTCTCCGCATTCAGACAAACCTTGGCCCATTCTCCTCTGCAGAGTCGCTCAGGCTCTCTTAAAAAGGATGGAGAGAATCCTTGAACTGTGATTTTCTTGCCACAGATTCTCAATGGGATTCAGGTCTAAACTTTCAGTTTGCCATTTTAACACGAATATGCTTTGATCTGACCGTTTGATCTCATCATTATAGCTCTGACTGTATATTCAGAGCCATTAACCTGCTGGAAAATGAGCCTCACCCCCATTCTGAAATCCAAGAGCTTTTCTTTCAGAAATGCCTGTTTTTAGCCCCATACAGCTTCCTGTGAACTCTGACCAGCTTTCTGCCCCGTTCAGGGTCATTTCTAGTGCTAGCTGTTCACCACACAAAATTTTTTAACATTTATTTTTATA